>JAQBSW010007071.1:0-43654 GCA_029291075.1 Eudiplozoon nipponicum
TTCATCTATAACTACTCGTTTTATTTTAAAATCCTTAGTGATTTGAACCCTAATTGTGTGTCTTGCACCCCCACCCTACCAAATAAGATTATTCTAATAATGAAATACTTTGAAGTAATAATTTTTCTGACGCGTGCAAAGGGTAAATTAATGTCTATTGACTTCAGTTTCATTTAGATGTACATACATGACTATCAATTATATTTTAACGAAGTTTTTTTAACGTTATGTATACAGATACACATACACATGCGTAGCGAGCGCCTATTTAATGGTATTGCAATAACTGTTATTAACTTGCCTATCATGAGTGCAACCCAAGTGGTTTGAATTGAAATTTAGCATGTGTATTGGACTTTCGGACTTCTAGTTTTATCACTCATTACATGTTTTATGACGAGTGTTTCTGAATTATTGGTCTCCCCCAACCAGAAATTGTGAGGGCAATCTCAGTTCCGTCATTTTACATTGAGTGTATAAAACGAATAGTTTAAGCATGCAATTGATAAATTTTTATTCACCCACTCCAGTCTCAATTAGTTAGATGAAAACAACAGTTATGAAAACGCACACACACACACACACACACACACACACACACACATATGTGACACGCGAATATCTAATAAATGTGGTCAGTGATAGGAGATATAAATATTTCAGAGGAAAAAAAAAAAAACGCGCTTACATCGTAGTTCTGTTTCTTAAACTTGTGGGGTATATTGCGAATCTATAAGTTTTATGCAAATATTTCAACTGGGTACAATGAAAACGTTGGTCAAGCACGAATCGGGTAGATAAAAACAACGTTGTAATCGTCTGGTTTAATACCGTGTACTTTTCGTAACTCTGATAATAGAATTACACATTACAGTTAAATACTGTTTGTTGCGAAGAGCTAATATATATGCAAGTATGTATTAGGTTTTGCGAACCTAGTAACAAGTTAGTTCAGTTGTGACCAGAAGGATAAACCAAAGGCAGCATGAACGGAAAGTATAATCTCATGCACATTCGTTTCGTGCTTACTGGCGACTCATCAGTAGGAGCCGGTATTGCACCCTTTAACCGCAATACCGTCTACGGTAATTAGCCATTACTTACAAGCTGCGCCTGGTCGCTGCGAACTGCCCATTCCCTTTGGCGAAAAATTAGGTTTAACCGTGAAACGGCCTTCAAATTCATCCTCAAAACACAGTATATGCTGTGTAACATTCTGCTTACCAGGCTGCTACCCACTTCGATCTTAATAACACCATCTTTATTATTCCTCATTTTAAAAAAAATCCTATTTTGGAAGAATACGACTCAGCCTGGTTTAATAGATTGATATGAACCATTTTACTCTTATTAGTTTTAGTTTATAAATAAATACGCATGAAAAAGCGATTCCCAAGCATTTCAATAAGTCTCTTGTCGCTCCTATAGGCAAATGTTAATTTGTTACTTAGAAAAGTTATCGATCAATAAGCTTTAGTTAATTTTTTATGAGACGAATGCTGTAAATGAAGCTTGCGAACCTGTCCGCGGCAAATTCTGGCCAGTACTTGATGAGTTCCCAATAAGGACGAAACCGGTCTACTGGATGAATTGCCTTTTCTACACTATACAATTCTTAGTTTATACTGACATATGTAAGTAATTAATGGGTCAGGTGTTTATATCAATACCGCAACCTTGATTATAATAATTGTTATCACCACCCGCGCAACCAATGTTCGTTTAATTATATGAATGCTCATATTGTTTCGAAATTTCTGTCTTCGTATGTGTGGCTGTATTCCCCCTTCAGCTTGTTGCCAATCCGATTGAATGTTTGTTGATTCTAGTCGTGGAAATGTTTGGTCTTGCCTAGATGCTAGTAAATTTTTGTTGGATTTTGTGATTTGTGGTCAGTCGATTAGAATATTAATTTATGACACTTATGAATAATTAGGCCGGATTTTTATTGTTTTATATAAAGGGCTTCATATATAAATAATTATTTTTCTGATTTTGCTTTATGTAGAATTGAGAAATTGGTCAAATTGACTGAGTGCCCCGTTTCCAATATATGATCGGATATAGCTGATTTTCCTGACGTTGCCAAGCCATTCTTTATCAATTTCTGGGGTAAATATTGTTGGATTCTGTTAATCAATTGCTTCTTCGTACGTCCAATATATGTGTAACCGCACATACATGAGAATGTGTAGACTATAAATGATTTGGAGAGAATCGGCAATTGATCGTTGGCATCCAACCTCATTAATCTATGTGTGCTAAATGCGGCATTAACTTTAACAGTGGGAAAATTCTCCTTAGCTTTTCTATTTACCACCGTGCAACTATTGAGGTCGGTAATGTGCCTCTAAATGGTAAGTTTAGGACAACATGCTTGACGACATCCTCTCGAGTGTGAATCTGCCGTGGTCTGATGTTGACATCAATGAACTGCTCTGGGTAGTTGTTCATTAGCAAAATTTTCCTCAGGTAGCCCAGTTCTTCCTCGATCTTGTGTTCAGAGCAGATCTACCTGATTCTGTTTTCTAGGCTATTGAATAAGTTTCTTTTGTGGGATTTTGGCACACTACTATTGTAATGAATGTATTGCCCGGTGAAAGTGGATTTTCTACGTATGGCTGGTGTCATATTCCCATTGTCCTCTCGAGTGAGTTTGATATCAAGGTAAGGAAAACTATTGTCTTTCTCTACCTCGAGAGTGAATTGTCTTATCCAGCGGAATGTTCGTAAATATGGATGAGACGTCATGCGAGACCATTATATTATGTAGAATGTTTTCCACTTCAGTTTCTCTGCTAGTTCGAAAGAGTCCTTGATAGTGTTAGTGTTTATGATATTATATGATATCATATGTTTATGATAAAATATAAACTTTTGTATATAGATATATGTATTCTAAAATTTATATTTTGTTTTAAATTACATAGTATTTTTTACCTAAGTGGCACTATTGTTTGCCGTTTATCTAAAATAGGATAGTGAGTTCGAAGCACGACAAACTTAGCTTTTTCTCTTCAATTTGCAGGCTTTTTTTTCTTCAAGGAAGATTATATTTGCGAATTCCGTTATTGCTTAGAAGCATGTAGGTGGTTCCAAATTTAAAGGCATTTAAAATGTGTTTATCTAAGTAAATGCAAAGTTTCAATATTTGATTTAAAAATTTTATTGCGAAACGGCATCTTCTTAAAGCAATTGAAAATTGAAGCACTCTGATGTTATGCAATTACTTTGTTAGTCTGCAATTTAAAGCGCAGGATCAAATGTGCAAACGTTTGTATACCTCGTGAAAGCAACCATTGCTTAAAATTTAATTATACAAATCTTGATTATGATTTTATTTCCTGATCTGGCTTAAAAACAATAAGGAATTTATGTTTTATTTGATTTGTGGCGGCAAACTAATTAGATATTGCATTCATTTAATAGGCATTTCATGTCTAGATAGTAATTAATTCATTACTGATCAGAAAGTGAATCTGCAACTTCCATTAACGTAATGGGCGCTGAAAGAGGCATGTAATTCATTTTTATAGTTTGAATCTTCAAATAGGAAATATCAGCGCGCGAAGAAATTTTTGAAAATATCTTTTTAATTTTGTACTATATGAACGCTAAAAGTCGAATCTTCACATTATTTTTGCTCTAAGTAAAGAATTATTATAGTTTTCTAAATGGCAAGGCAGTTGCTGATGGGACGAGTAATTGATTTGACCACATCAGATATTTTTAATGTAGATTCGTAAACTACTAAAAATCTGCTTCATAGTTTCTTAGAATAAATATAGATTTGAAATTTATTTGCCGTCGTCTAAAAGTCGAGAAAACGTGACTAAGAATTTGGTATTTTGTTGCGCAGAAAAATAAAATAATGAAAAGATGTTAAGCGGATCAATTTAACGCATCATGCTAACGTATTTTTAGGTTTATATAACGAAAATTACCTGGCGATAATCTTTCTTCTGAGAAGATTAAGACCATGCTGCTAAACAAAATGTCATTTAAAAGACTAAGCCATGCATAACCTCAAATAACTCGAAAAAGCAGCCAAAACAAAATGCGCTTCATGTCGATTATTTACCGAAATAGCAAACAATCTTTTAACAAAATGTTAGCCTATCTAACGTATAATAGCTTTCAAAATGATAGCACACATTTCTATTGACCAGTAGTTTTGGAGACTATTTCTTCTGCATCGAAATAGTTGTCTAATATGCAAGTATGTATTAGGTGATGCGAA
The DNA here is from genome assembly GCA_029291075.1 of Eudiplozoon nipponicum. Lineage (NCBI taxonomy): Eukaryota > Metazoa > Platyhelminthes > Monogenea > Mazocraeidea > Diplozoidae > Eudiplozoon > Eudiplozoon nipponicum. Next base: position 4,241 of record JAQBSW010007071.1, read on the forward strand.
CCTAGTAACAAATTAGTTTAGTTGTGACCAGAAGGATAAACCAAATCTGTAAATGATATTAACATTATGGCTATTGTGTCAGTAACCGATACAAACATTATAGTACGGAAATTACGAGTCGCCAGTAAACACGAAACGAATGTACGTGAAATTATACTTTACGTGCATGCTGTCTTTGGTTTATCCTTCTGGTCAAAACTGAACCAATTTGTTACTAGGTTAGCAACACCTAATACATACTTGCATAAATATTAGCTCTTCGCAACAAACAGTATTTAACTAGTTGTCTAATACTCACACAAAATTCATCTTGATATATTTTATTGATGTCCCGTTCGACACACCGCTCCTTATTTAAACAATACTCTAAGTTCTGCACCACCAAATAACACAGTATCGACAAGTGAAGGTGTTTTTAAATTATTTGCGTTCAGACATAATTGCTCAATTGTTGGCTTATATGCGTATAATTTTTCCAAAATACTGTGCATACACACAATATAACTACTATACGTGCATGGTAGAAATGAAATTCTGCATCGCTTACATAGAATATATACCTTACATAATTCAATAAGAATTTAGGAGCTCATATGAATAATAACCCTTGACATAAGCTAGATATATATGTCACAAGCAAAAGAGTATGATTAGCGCACAAACTGGAGGACCGTATTTCACTCAAGTAACTAATTTAGCGAGCAGTGAACAGAGTAAACAAAAGCAAACTCCCTCGGATAAGATGATTTTTTTAAATAATGAAAAATGCTTAGATTACATAAATGTTACGATCAATAAATAAAATTATTTACATGTAAGATGACTTTACGAAAAATATCAGCAATAAAGAAGACAAATGAGATTAAGAGATAACTAATTAAATACAACAGACTTATTGAAATAAGTAATCAATAAAAATAAAATATTAGTGAAAACAATCGAAGGGCATTAGAAGCAAGAAATTTTTAAAAGATAGTATTAAAATTTATCTGTTGTAAACCCAAAAAGATAGTTTATTATTTTAAAATGTGCTACGGTATAATGAAAACAATTAGAATTTTTTATTTATGAGCCTATTATAAAAAATTTACACAATATACCGAAGTGTGATCGTTCGAAAACTTTGGTTCACAATATTTTCTACAGTCCATGCGGAATCGCGTTTCCCAATCTATGTTATTTAAATCAAGTTTTAAATCTTGATATAAATACCTATCCAATTATTTACACACATTGGTCAGTATAAACAAACATTATATAATGCAGAACATGCAATTCATCCAGTAGACTGGCAAATTCTGGTCAGTAGGCGATGAGTTCTCAATAAGGACGAAACTAGTCTACTGGACGAATTACTTTTTAATCCAGTTCGGGATCTTGATATAAACACCTGACCTATTATGAACATACATTTGTTAGTGTAAACTAAGTATTGTTTAGTGTGTAAAGAGGCAATTCATCCACTAGACCGATTTCGTCCTTATTGGGAAGTCATCTAGAATTGTCCAGAATTTGCCACGGACAGGGCTCAAACCTGGGCACGTCTGCTTCGGAATCTGGTACACTAACCACTGAGCCACCTTGCCGCATATTACACACAATTTTCAGTTATATACTAAGTAATTTTTCTTGGTTAGCCTTTCCTGTAGGTAGAGCCTATATAGCATCCCTTTAGCCCTAAAGTTTCAACCAGCCATCCTCAATCTGTCATTAGAGAACAGGTACCACGTTACATAGGGAAGTGGTATTGAAATGAGCATTTGTACAATTAAATGAACATTTTTTTGCGAGCGTTGATATAAATGACCGTTTAATCAAATTTGCGATCATGATATTAACACCTGAAACATTTTGTATATACATTTGCCAGTATAAACTAAGTATTGTATAGTGTAGAAAAAGCAATTCATAGAATAGACCGGACACATCCTTCCCAATAAGTACAAAAACGACCTCGAAACATACATGGAAGTGGAGATCAATCAGATCTGTGCGAAACTGGTAGTGCAGAGCGACAACCTACGATCGCCAATCGTAGTAATCATTATTGTGACGCCCGCACTGCGCAACCCTTCAAAAAATCGTTCAGTAGACCGGTTTATTCCTCAAAGAGAGCTCAACACGTACTATTCAGAATTTACAGCGAACAGGGCTTTAGTATGCGGCCGGGTAACTCAATGGTTAGAGCACCAGAGTCTGAAGCAGACGTGTCCAGGTTCGAGCCCTGTTCGCGGCAAATTCTAGACAATATGTGATGAGTTCCCAATAAGGACGAAACCAATCTACTGGATGAATTGCTTTTTCAACACCATGTATTATTTAGTTTATACCGACAAATTTATGTGCATAAAAGTGCAGTCGTTTATACCAACGGCTATTGGATAGCTGTGCGGAACAGATTATATTTAAGTGGTACAAACTTCAGATGTAGTGTTAGACGTTGCGCCACATGGTGTCCTCCAGCACCCGGACAACGGTGGACTCAAATAAATCATGTGGCAATTAGTTATAGATTGCGTGGCTGCATCTAGGATTTTCGTTCTTTTCAGAACACTTATGTAGACTCGGACCATGCACTTATCCGTTGTAGATTCGCTCTAAGACTTTCCAGGGAAATAAATAAGAATAAACCCCAAATAGATGTAACTAAACTCGAGCAACCGTCTTTCCGAAAAAAATATGAAGATATTCTAAAATCTAAGCTAACTGGTCTTGATAGCGAAGATCCGAATTTACTTTGTTCCAAGATAAGTTCATCTGTGAACAATGCAGGTACTACTGTATGGGGCATTACAGGCCTCCATAGAAATAATAATTGGCTCTGTAAAATCTATGGAGACACTCGAAACAAGACGCCAAATTCCACCTGGCTCGGCTCATAATAATACTCGTCGCAATATAAGACGCCAATTTAAGCGGCGAATCCTTTTGGACCAGAAAGGCTGAAGAATTGAAAAGCATTCGCGTCAAGTAATAGTTGCTGTTTGTTCCAACTTATTCGCACAACAATAAAATTAAATGTTATTTAAACTATAAATGATAGAAACAACCATTTAATAACCGAAAAAATAAGTCGTCCTGATAGGTGGGCTGAACACATCGAAGATCTATTTTCTTGGGCACCCGCGTCAGCTCCGATTCCCGAAAGCATACCTGCACCAACAGTGTAGGAATGTTAGTCTCTAAGAACCATCAGAGTTAGAAGCACGAGATGCAATCCTATCCCTTAAACGTCGCAAAGCCGCAGTGATGTTTTGCTTACGGGATTATTTAAGGAGGGTGGCGATATGATTTCGGTAGCATTGCATAAACTTTTTCGTACTATATGGAGGGAGGAAACCGTACGACTTGATTGGAATGAGTCGAACATCATTCCTATCTTCAAAAAAGACAATCGTAATTCGTGCGATAACCATCGTGATATAAGCTTTACTACTGCCGTGACTAGGTTATTTGCTTCAATTATCCTACGTCGTCTTGGCGCTTCACTAGAATCATACACTAGAGAAGAACAGGCCGGATTCCGTGTGCCCACAAAATTTGTTAATATTATACGCGCACTTTACACAAACACGTCTGGTCACGTTAAAGGCTACAACGAATTAACGCACAATTTTATAACCAGCAGCTATCAAGGTTGACTAGTTTCTCCTTTTTTTTGTTTAATTTTGTAATCGATGCTATCATGAACAACACTATTACTCACATTCAGAATACAGGTGTTCAAGTTCTCCCGGGCGGTAAACTTGTCAAGCTTGACTCTGCAGACAATATCGTACTATTATTCGACAATCGAGATGCTGCTCAGGCCACATTGAATAGATTAGCAGACGCTGTTTCGTCTCTCGGTATGAAATTCGCACCCATTAAATGTAAGATACTGTTAGAGGATCATCCACCACACACTCCAACGCTGCGAGTGTAGAAAGAAGATCTAGGCATAGTTGACAGGATTACATATTTTGGAAGTTCTATCAATAACTTAGACAATATGCAAGTATGTATTAGGTGTTGCGAACCTAGTTACAAATTAGTTCAGTTGTGACCAGAAGGAAAAACCAAAGGCAGCATGAACGGAAAGTATAATCTCATGCACACTCGTTTCGTGCTTACTGGCGACTCATCAGTAGGAGCCGGTATTACGCCCTTTAACCACTATATATTTGGTAGAGGAATGTGGAATACAGATCTGTACACCCCTAGACGAATGTGTTAACCTGCAATAGTGAAGCTAACATCATATAGTCTACGACAATGCGACTCCAACGCTAACTCACATTATATAATATATATACCGAGTCTGTAAAGGATACTAACACTATGGCAATTGTGTTAGTAACCGATACAAACATTATTGTACCGAAAAGGTACATGGTACTAACACTATGGTTTCCGAGTCGGAACATGGTACCAGTGTGATTGATATATATTTATGCTATAGTTAACCGAAATTGAGAATTACAACAATTTCTGAACACCTGTTACTCCAGTAAATCCATACACTCCGGCTTTGATCGATATCAGTTATCACATTTCGCGGTAAGCATGACATCATTCAATTCAATATATTACAGTTAAATACTGTTTGTTGCGAAGAACTAATATATATGCAATATGTATTAGGTTTTGCGAACCTAGTAACAAATTAGTTCAGTTGTGACCAGAAGGATAAACCAAAGGCAGCTGAACGGAAAGTATAATCTCATGCACATTCGTTTCGTGCTTACTGGCGACTCATCAGTAGGAGCCGGTATTACGCCCTTTTACCACTATATATTTGGTAGAAGAATGTGGAATAATAGGACGGTACAATCTCCTAGACGAATGTGTAAACCTGCAATAGTGAAGCTAACATCATCTAAAGACAACGACAATGCGACTTCAACGCTAACTCACACTATATAATATATATACCGAGTCTGTAGAGGATACTAACACTATGCATATTTTGTTAGTAACTGATACCAACATTATTGTACTGAAAAGGTACATGGTACTAACACTATGGTTTCCGAGTCGGAACATGGTAACAACACGATGGATATCAATTTATGCTATAGTTCATCGAAATTGAGAATTACAACAATTTCTGAACACCTGTTACTCCAGTAAATCCATACACCCTGGCCTTGATCGATATCAGATATCACATTTCGCGGTAAGCATTACATCATTCAATTCAATATATTACAGTTAAATACTGTTTGTTGCGAAGAACTAATATATATGCAAATATGTATTAGGTTTTGCGAACCTAGTAACAAATTAGTTCAGTTGTGACCAGATAGATAAACCAAAGACAGCATGAACTGAAAGTATAATCTCATGCACATTCGTTTCGTGCTTACTGGCGACTCATCAGTAGGAGCCGGTATTATGCCCTTTAACCACTATATATTTGGTAGAAGAATGTGGAATAATAGGACGGTACAATCTCCTAGACGAATGTGTAAACCTGCAATAGTGAAGCTAACATCATATAAAGTCTACGAGAATGCGACTTCAACGTTAACTCACACTATATAATATATATACCGAGTCTGTAAAGGATACTAACAATATGGCTATTGTGTTAGTAACCGATACCAACATTATTGTACCGAAAAGGTACATGGTACTAACACTATGGTTACCGAGTCGGTACATGATACCAACCTGATGGATATCAATTTATGCTATAGTTCACCGAAATTGAGAATTACAACAATTTCTGAACACCTGTTACTCCAGTAAATCCATACACTCTGGCCTTGATCGATATCAGCTATCACATTTCGCGGTAAGCATGACATCATTCAATTCAATATATTACAGTTAAATACTGTTTGTTGCGAAGAACTAATATATATGCAAGTATGTATTAGGTTTTGCGAACCTAGTAACAGATTAGTTCAGTTGTGACCAGAAGGATAAACCAAAGGCAGCATGAACTGAAAGTATAATCTCATGCACATTCGTTTCGTGCTTACTGGCGACTCATCAGTAGGAGCCGGTATTACGCCCTCTAACCACTATATATTTGGGCGAAGAATGTGGAATAATAGGACGGTACAATTTCCTAGACGAATGTGTAAACCTGCAATAGTGAAGCTAACATCATATGAAGTCTTCGACAATGCGACTTGAAGAAAATGGATTTACTGTGGAGTATCAGGTGTTCAGATATAGTTGTAGTTCCCTACCCCCGTGAACTATAGCATACATATCCATCATGTTAAAATGTGTACCTTTCGGTACTATAATGTTGGTATTGGTTACTACACAATATCCATTGGTGTGTTAGTATTCTTTACAGACTCGGTATATATATATATATATATATATATATATATATATATATACTATTCTAACCCAAGTATATAGAAAGCTAAAGTGAAGTGCAATACCGGCTCCTACTGATGAGTCGCCCCTAAGCACGAAACGAATGTGCATGAGATTATACTTCCGTTCATGCTGCCTTTGGTTTATCCTTCTGGTCACAACTGAACTAATTTGTTACTAGGTTTGCAACACCTAATACATACTTGCATATATATTAGTTCTCTGCAACAAACAGTATTTAACTGTGGAAATATGTCTGACCAGGGGAGAATGAGAATCGCGAAAGCTAGAGTAGCTTTCTCGAACCTTCGTCATCTATGGAGAAACTCGAGTATTTCACTCTGCATTGAAGGTCGTGTTTACAATGCGTCTTTACGCGCAGATTTACTATACGCTTATGAAACGTGGCATATTCGAGTTGATGATTTTAGACGCTTACAGGCATTCCACCAAAGCTGATTAAGAAGCATAGCACAGGTTGGATAAAAACACCAACTAAACAAATTTGACATCCGTAGTATTATTTTTTTGGATCTGCCAATAAGCGCTCCTCGTTTGAAAAACGAATAAGGCTCCATCAACTTCGTTGGCTTGGTCAGGTTTGGCGTATGCCCTCAATTCGATTGCCTCTGTTCTCTCATCCATCACAAGATTGGCGTAAGAAACAAGGTGGGCAGATTTTGACATGTCAGAATCATCTTCGTTACTTTCTTTTCTTAATAGCGCAAAGTTAGCTGCGAGGTTTGGTTTGTTTAAGACGTGATACATTGAAAGCCTCAAGGCAGCTGTATAGCTGATGTTGCCTTGACCTAATGGTGACTTGGCCATAATGGTGTTGTGGAGAGGTTCAATTTGCTTCATTTCTGTGAGTTATCTTGAGAGATATACTTATATTAACCACACATTCTCTCTCTCTCCCTCTCCCATTCTCTCTGTCCCTCTGATTCTCTCTCTCCCCCTATATCTATATCTCTGTCTCTCTATCTCTATCTTCCTCTCTCTCTCTCCCTCTATCTATCTCTCTGTCTCCCTCTCTATCTCTTTCTCTCTCTCGCTCTCTCTCTCTCTCACTCTCTCTCTCTCTCGTTCTCGTAAATATCATTAATAATTTGTGTCTAATTTATTATTTATGCTGTTATTTTATTTTTTAGCTCCTTATGGTTATATGACAGGAAAAAATTAGTCACTTTTACCTTCGTATGACTAGGTATGATGATGATGAAGATGATGATGATTATGATGATGATGATGATGATGATGATGATGATGATGATGATGATGATGATGATGATGATGATGATGATGATGATGATGATGATGATGATGATGATGATGGATCGAAGTTCCTGAAAATAAATTCTACATTAAATCAATTCGCATTACTTTGAAATAACGTTTAATCGCCCTAACGTCAAGATATTTTTCGAATGATAACGAGACTTTAGATGATGTTAGCTTCATTAATGCAGGTTTACACATTCGTCCAGGAGATTGTATTGTCCTATTATCCCACATTCTTCATCCAAATATAAAGTGTTGGGTTGGTACACCTGCCCTACTACAGTCGCCAGTAAGCAGGAAACGAATGTATGATTATACTTTCCGTCTATGCTGCCTTTGGTTTATCCTTCTGGTCACAACTGAACTAATTGTTACTAGGTCAAACACCTAATTCATACTTACATATATATTGGATCTTCGCAACAAACAGTATTTGACTTATTAAGAAGCACACACACTTAAATTGTGTAAATTGAAACTGTTGAGTAACAAGAAAATGCTATGTGAAGCAAGCATACATTTATAAGTACCACAGAATTTCAGTTATCATTATAAACTAGGTATTATATAAGGTAGCAAAATCTATTAAAATATTTAGAACCCATTGGGAACTCCTCAAGGAATGACAAAAATTTCTTGCTGCGGGCAGGGCTCGGAACTGAACACGTTTGCTTATAAGTCTATGACTCTACCATTTCTCCACCTACAATCAGAAATTGTATGATTTTCCGTTTTTCTTGTATTTATTTTTAGCAGTCATCGGGTTTTAGGTTCGATAAATTTTTATTTGTATGTGTTAGTGGCTTTCTGCATTTGCGAACCATCCTTTCTGTCCGACAACGTTAAATTTTTATCATTTTAATCGTATATCGATAGTTTGAGTTTTGATTGTTTCCGCGTTTCAAAATCATTGATTATTTTATTTATTATCTGTACGAATTTTCATTCCCCTCTCACGTTTTCTTCTGTGTCGCCTTATTCGTACATTGTTCTCGTCTCCATGCTAGCAACAAACGATATGCAGATAACATTCTTTAGCACTCAGTATGCTGTGCGATTTCACTTGGCTGTACTTTGACATTGTGCAGTTGTTTTAATTTGGGGTTCTGTTTCAGAAATCTGTTGTTTATATATATATATATATATATATATATATATATATATTTATATTTATATTTATATTTATATTTATATTTATATTTATATTTATATTTATATTTATATTTATATTTATATTTATATTTATATTTATATTTATATTTATATTTATATTTATATTTATATTTATATTTATATTTATATTTATATTTAAAGTTATATTTATATATATTTATATTTATTTTCATTTTTTTAAATTTCATATTTATATTTACATTTATTTTTATATTTATATTTATATTTATATTTATATTTATATTTATATTTATATTTATATTTATATTTATATTTATATATTTGTACATATTTGCTTGTTTTTTACTGGTATTTTTATATTTTTTTTGACTACATTTTATATTCCAATGCACATATATGTGATGTCACCATATGTGCAATTATTTTACAAAAAATATTTTTTTCATTTTTATTTTATCTTTCTGGTTGGCGTTTGAGGTAAAAGATGTAATCTAATCGCCATTGTTTTATGTTTAGTTGAATCTTATGAATTCGAAATGATAATTTACAGCATTCACGTTTGTACTGGTTAAGAGTACGGAAAAGCTCATCATCGTAAAATAGAGCGACTAGGTGAACAATAGGTTTGTATTTATTTGGATAATTGCGCATTACAATTATTAAATCTTGATGCATAGTAAGCAGTAGCGCATTTAAATATTTCTTCCACAGTAAATATAAAAAACGGATTAAACATAATTTATTTTAATTTGACGTATTTTAATACGACATTTAAGCGTACTTCTATGTTATTTGCCTAAAAATTTATAAAAGCAGTTTTTTTTCTATCTAGCCACCGAATGTTTGGACACGAGGTCAAACAAGAAAATGTCCACGGTCTTTCGTTTCAGTGCTCTATTGGTTACTTGCTAGCGTCGTGGATTATACCAATTCAATGCAATTCAAAAAGATTTATAACTTTTAATTTTGCTTCATTATGTATTATGTGGACCAGAGTAAATCTCGGCTTTAAAATGGTGCTTAAATCTAAAGCCACCATCATTCATAATGCGAAATGATATATCTTATTTTCCATCTGTCTCTCTATCTTTCTCTGTCCTTCTCTCTCTCTCTCCTCTCTCTCTTTTTCCCTCTCTTTCTCTTTCTCTCCTTTTTTTAATTGTTTAATTAAGAACACAGCCCAATGCAGGGGGTTTTCCTTTTTTATGTCCATTCTGTATGGCTATGTATGCATTTTATATTTATTTACATATTTATCTGCTTACAAATGAGTCTTCATCATTTTCTCTTTCGTTCGCTACTCTTGCCTTCAACTTTCTCTAACTCTAAATCATTGGTTCAGTATTTGTTAATTTTTCAATATAGTTTATCTAATCTCATATTTTTACTTCCTTTTGATGCTGTTTCGCTGCTTTCTTTATATTTCTCGTGCTTTCTCTATGAATATTATTGACTGTTTCCTCGTTATTATGAACAAATAGTCCCCATTTTCCCAATCTGTCCAGCGTAATTCTTTTTTATACGTTTTTTGTCATCTCTGTTTACATGTTCTCGCCACACTATAACTTTATATCAAATTTTATGACATCTCGAATTTATTTTCTTTCATGATCGACATTTTACCTTATTATTATTTCTCTTTTTGTACACACATATTCCCAAGCCAACCTTTATCAATATCCACCTATTACTTAACTTAGTTTATTTTAATCAAGGTTGTGATTTAATATAAACACCTGACCCATTATGTGTATACATTTGTCAGTATAAACTAAGCATTGTATAGTGTGGAAAAGAAAATCATCCAATAGACCGATTTCGTCCTTATTAGAACTCATCACGTACTGTCAAGAATTTTCCACGAACAGGACACAAATCTGGGAACGTCTGCTTCGCAATCTGCTGCTCTAATCTCTGAGCCACACAAGGTCGCACAATAAACACAACTTTCAGTAATATAATAATAATAATAATAATAATAATATAATAGCCCTTCAGTTCCAAGTACCCATCACAAATCTGTCACAGGAAAGATAAATTCCTGCTACATGGGGAAGTGTTATTGACATGAAGCAGACATGCCCAGGTTCGAGCCCTGTCCGCGGCAAATTCTGGACTGTACATGATGAGTTCCCAATAAAGACAAACCCTGTCTACTTGATGAATCGCCTTATCCACACTATACAATACTTAGTATATACCGACAAATGAATGTACACAATGGGTCAGGTGCTTATATCAAGTTCGAAACATTGACTAAAATGAATTGATACCACTGCACGCGCAATCAATGTTCGTTTAATTATCTAAATGCTCATCTGTTCTGTAATGATTCATTACAATACCACTTGCCTATGTAACGAGATATCTGTTCTATAGTGACAGAAAGAAGATGGTTAATTGGAACAACTTCTGAACAGTAGATGATGAGTTCAAATAAGAACGAAAACGGTTTACTGGATGAATTGGCTTAAAAAACTAGACAATACTTAATTTATACTGACAAATGTATGTACATAATTGGTCAGGTTTTTATATCAAGATCGCAACCTTGATTAAAATTTATTTTATCACCGCCCGCACAACCAATGCTTGTTTTATTACCTAATATTTATCAGTGCACCATTTATTGTCATGCTTTCACGCTCAATTCCTATTTTTCTCTTTTGATAATTACTGCATCTCGTTTCCTATTTTATTCTTCTTTACTTTTTAAGTTTCTAGCAATGTTCTAATTTTACTCCTGCACAATACCCACATATTTTTGTTCATTCTTTCTAGCGTTTAAGCCTTTTGCTTGCTTATTTCACATGTCCGACTGACTTTCAATGTATAGTTCTTTTTCCTATTTTTCTCGCTACAATTAGTTCTTGCTCCGTATAGTTCGTCTAATTCCTATCTGCCATTCACCTCATTTTTTGCTCGCAAAAATACTATTTTAAAGTAATTTAAATTAATTTTAATTTACAATCCTTAGCTTCCGCTAGTACATTTCTCGAATTGTAACTAAACATTTTAAAAATAATTGTTTGCGCGGGTGGTGGTAACAATTCTTTAAAACAAGTTTGCGAGCTTGAAGTAAACACCAATCCCATTGTATTTAACCAGTCGTCGAACAACATTGTGCGTTGCGGCTGGCGGTAGGTTTTGTTATGTTGTTCGGAATGACCAAGTTAAATACAAATGGGATTGGTGTTTACTCAAGCTCGCAAACTTGTTTTAAAGAATTGTAACTGAACATGTTTTTTGTGTTTATCATATTAGGTTAACTTGAGTGAACACTTAACTGGCCTGCAAGCACTGATTACGGGTTTCACATGTTCAATTGGATTTATTATAACTAAAAACCAATTGCTTAGCCACAGTCTAATCCATACTAGACATATTACCAGCAACAGACATTGTGGCAGGTAGACTCAATGCTTAGAGTTGCAGACTCGGAAGTAAACGTGCTAAGGTACGAGCACTCTCCGCGGCATATACTGAACAGTACGTGAAAAGCACCCGATAAGGAGGAAACAGGAACTGATGAATGAATGGCCTTTTATACACAGTACGATGCTTAGTTTATATTGCAAATGTAGGTACATATTTAGCCAGATTTTTAAATCAAGCTCGCAAACTTGATTTAAATAACAGACATTTCAATCAAAGTAGCAAAAACTCGTATACACCTTGGTAAAAATCGAATTTTTCTCCAATCAACAATACAGAACGATATTGTAATACTACCTGATCTGCGTTTTGACTAACGCAGCTTTTATTGTTCCAGCAGTTTTATTTATGTAAAATATTTCGGCTATCCTTATCGGTAGTCTTCTTCCGTTGGTTCATCCTCACAAGTTTAACAAATGAAACTATTGAAGCAAGATCAAGTAATTTCAATTAATCCAGGTTCGCAAAAACAATCTCCATTCATATTCCAATACTTTCAGTTTTAGAATACGATTATTCGAAGCCATTGTCGTAAAACAAAACTTATGTCAGTTTTATGTACAAATGTTTGCCTTTTATGTCAATTCCACTGGTTCTCTTCTAGGGCAGAAATCTGCATCTATCAATTCTTTCGATTCAGTATTAATGTCTTAAAAGCAGTTAAAAGCATACAGTAACATAAGCTGACTATCAGGTAGCTCTGTTTTAACCTACCTGTGCAATATTTGTTCTTAGTGCCAGACACGTGTTTTTTTACTGTTTTCAGCTGCTGAAAGAGGAAATAAATTTGTAGGATGGAAACCGGAAACATAAAGTTCCTAACTGGCTATTCTAGACGATTGTTCGCAAATTGACCTTAAAACAAATGAACAAAATGCTAACCCGACAGAATACACATTGAAGAAATAATTGGCAAATTATATTCTTATTTTAAATTTTCCTATGCTATGCTTTCCTATTTGGCAATACTAAAACAAATTAATGCTATAAATCACGTCTGTGAACTTAGACTAGACAATTATCCCCGAAGTGTTCTTTAAGAACTCGAATGCCAAATTCTACCACCGGCCTAAAGAAATGGCGTTTATTCACCGCCGATTGAATAAAGCTACGTTTTAAATATGATAGAATCGTGAGTTTTCCTGATATCTTTATCCGAATACAGTACGAATTATCTCATAATATAAAAGAGGTTCATATCTCTAAATAAAAATATCGTATATATATATATATATATATATATATATATATATATATATATATATATATATATTCTTTGCAAAATGCGAGCCTTAATAAAATTCATAGTACCCTCTCCATGTGGAAAAATAAAAATAAATTAAATCAGATAAAAGAGCCGCTTCTTACGCATTTCCTTATCAATTATCTACAAACGAACATCTCTTTAAATATAAATTGAATGGCAAAACATGATAGCAAAACGTAAAAATGTTTACATATTTCTATCTTGATTTAAAGAATTGTTTCCACCACCCGCGCAAACAATTATTGTTAAATTGTTTTGCCTATATATGTATGTGGCGAAAGCTGCAAACAGTTAATGTTCGTGACTGCATAGAAATTGTGCAGCCGACATTTCCAGTCAAGTTCAATGTATGTGAGACTGCTAGAGGTGAGAGCCGCATATCTAAATTTGATTTCCAAATATATGCACTGCGGTTTGATCCTCGATAGTCAGTTTGCCGTCATACTCTGATGATGATCATGGAAGGTCAAAACGTGTCAGTGCGTTGCGGCTGGCGGTAGTTTTGTTATGTTGTTCGACGACTGGTTAAATACAATGAGATTGGTGTTTACTCCAAGCTCGCAAACTTGATTTAAAGAATTGTTACCACCACCCGCGCAATCAATTATTGTTTAAATTTTATTGCCTACATATGTATATGTGGCGAAAGCTACAAACAGGTAATGTTCGTGACTGCATAGAAATTGTGCAGCCGACATTTCCAGTCAATTATATTTCTATCTTGTTTGGCTTTTAAATTTATATATAAAGAGATGTCCATTTGAAGATACTTGAAAAGAAAATACGAAAGAAGGGGTTTCCTGTAATTGATAAAATTTCTTTTTTTATTTTTGCACATGGAAAGGTAATACATATGTATAGAGTATATATATATATATATATATATATATAGAGAGAGTATATATATATATATATATATAATTATATATATATATATATATATGTGTGTGTGTGTGAGTATGTATATGCAATTAGTAATAGGTATTGCGCACCTAGTACAAAATTTATTCAAATAGGAGATTGTAATGCCTTCGAAACAAAAAGTCTCTAACTGTTTTGAATTTAATTGAATGACGTTACGATTACTGCGAAAATTGATAACTGATTTTTTTAAAGACCACAATGTATGGATTTTTTTGAAATTTGATTGAGGAGTGCCAGGTTCATATTTTCCAATGCCGCGTTTTGCTTACGCGGGTTCTAGCTTTGCATAAAGAGTTTTACGATGATCCGATTATTCACAATTTCCATTTCCTTTTTGTCTTCGATCGTCCCTTTCTTCCGAAGGCTTCAACATCGTTCATACTAACCAATGGAACTGCGGTTCGATCACATCTTTGTTTGCTGGCGACGTTTCGGTGCGTAATTTCCAGCACCATTCTCAGGTAACTATACACAGCACAATACTCACAATAGCAGATTTATGCAAATGTGGGACAAATACAAATCCAGCCCGATCGAAGACAAAAAGAAATTGGAAATTGTGTTCCATCGGATATTTGTGAAACTGTTTGTGCGAAGCTAGAACCCGTTTACGCAAATCGCGGCATTGGAAAATGTATGGATTAGTTGTAGTCAAATTTGTTTATAGAAGTAGTTATAATTCTTTATTTTTTTTGAATTTTTAGCATACCTTGAAATCTATAGTGTTTGCGCCATGTACCGACTTGGCAACCATAATGTTGTTACCTTGTAACTATTTGACAACCATAGTGTTGTCGTCCTGTACTGATAGGACACACAGAATTTCGGCATTCTTTACCAGTACGATATAAATAGATAGGTAGGTAGGTGGGTAGGTAGATAGATAGGTAGGTAGATAGATAGATAGATAGATAGATAGATAGATAGATAGGTAGGTAGGTAGGTAGGTAGGTAGATAGATAGATAAATAAAGAAAGAAATAAATAAATATATAGATAGATAGGTAGATAGATAGATAGATAGATAGATAGATTAATAGATATATAGATAGTTAGATAGATAGATATATAGATAGATAGATTAATAGATATAGATAGTTATATATATATATATATAGATAGATATAGATAGATAGATAGATAGATAGATAGATAGATAGATAGATAGATAGATAGATAGATAGATAGATAGATAGACAGACAGACAGACAGACAGATAGATAGATAGATAGATAGATAGATAGATAGATAGATAGATAGATAGATAGATAGATAGATAGATAGATAGATAGATAGATAGATAGATAGATAGATAGGTAGGTAAGGTAGATAGATAGATAGATAGATAGATAGATAGATAAAAGAAATAAATAAATAAATATATAGATAGATAGGTAGACAGACAGATAGATAGAAATATATATAGACAGATAGATTAATAGATAGATAGATAGATAGATAGATAGATAGATAGATAGATAGATAGATAGATAGATAGATAGATAGATAGATAGATAGTGACCTTGCTTTAATTCGCAATATCGAAGAATTTCAATGAAGTAAACTTTATTATGCCATGAATACATATTCGTATGTAAATTGTACCAGCCAATAATCCCAACAAGGAAACTCCTTCAATAATCCCATATTTCTTGGCCAAACATATGATGGTCATAACGAGTAAAACTGGCACCTGAACTTTCTCGTTAGGACAATTTATATTTGTGTACCAATGCGTATTTGAAAGCAACTACTAATTGAAAACTAAGAATTTGCACATAAAATTTTGATTATTTCGGGATAAAGCGAACATTACATTGATGCACACAGACCGAGTTATGATATGAAGCTCGTAGTAAATGTAGTCACGATTGTAAAAGTTTAAATATATATGCGCTTGTCAAAGCAAATCAAAACAGAAAATAATGCCAAACACACCCAGGATGATAATTACTATGATGTTATCATTCTACTTTAAAATTTAATAGTAGCATTATTGCTTGTTTAAATTTTGTATCGCACTCTGAATTTGCATCACATTTATTTAAATTGATTGAACATGCACACCAGAAACTGTTATTATAATCAAAGTTGCGAACTTGATATACACATCAGACCCATTAAATACACACATTTGTCAGCGTAAACTAAGAATTGTACAGTGTAGAAAAGGCAATTCATCCAGTAGACCGGCTTCGTCCTTATTGGGAACTCATCGCGTGCTGGCCGGAATTTGTCACGGCCAGGGCTCGAAATTGGGCATGACTGCTTCGGAATCTGGTGTTCTAACCACTGAGCCACCATGCCGCACACTATAAACAAGTTTCAGTTATATACCAACCACTGTTACAAAATAGTCTGTGTAAGTAATCAATGGGTCAGGTGCTTATATCAAGATCGCAAACTTGATTATAATATTTGTTATCACAGCCTGCGCAACCAATTTATGTTTAATTATATAACTGTCCATTTCAATACCATTTCTCCATGTAGTATGGTGTCTGTTTAGTAATGAAAGATTTGGGAAAGTTAGGTGGAACTTTGGGTTTCAAATGGATGCCATATGAGCTCCACCTAAAGGGAAAATAGACTAACCAAGTTAAATTAGTTAGTATATAACCGAAAATTGTGTGTAGTGTAGTGTGCGACAAGGTGGCTTAGTGGTTAGAGCACCAGATTCCGAAGCAGACGTTCCCAGGTTCGAGCCCTGTCCGCGGCAAATTCTGGCCAGTACGTGATGAATTCTCCATAGGGACGAAACAGTTCTACTGGATGAATTTCCTTTTCCACACCATACAACCCTTAGTTTATACTGACAAATGTACTTATTAATGGGTCAGGTGTTTACATCGGTTTGCAACTTTGATTATAATAAACGTTATCACCATCCACTTACCCAATGTTTGTTTAAACCAGAAAATTTTCGCCACCCAAGGATATATTCATTATCATCAATATTAGCTGCGCTTATGCGATATCGGATAACAAACTTTCAATGATCAAAATTGCCAATGATCTTTCTGTTAGCATTTTGGAAGTTCTGGACGCCAAAATTTCTGTTAATTCGTCCTGCTGTCATTTATAAATTACTGAATTGGTTTTTATTATTCTTGATGAACGCCGAGGTCGAAATATCTAGCATGCAAGCTCATGTTAATCACATTTATCCAACGCAAACCATTTGATCTCACTTACAAAATTTAACACAAAATAGTGACATGCAATCTTTGTATGCAATCTAACTAATCACTTATTTAATGGCGAATATAATGCGTTATTTATAGGTATTCAACTCGATATTCCTTGCCAAATATGAATGCAGCCTCGAGAGCATAACTTCAATCAAACCTTTTGTATTTTGCAAAACCTCGCAAGGTGCACAGGCATAGAAATAATCAATTTTCCCAATCATATATTTTTCCAATTAAGTATGCAAATGAGTTCTTCCAGAATATGTAAAATTGCTATCTGTTAAAATCTTTGGATCTAAATGTATGCCATTCGAGCTCCACCTAAAATAAAAAAGACTAACCAAGTTACACTATTTTGTTTATAACTAAAAATTGTGTGCAAATTGCAGCAGGCTGGCTCAGTGGTTATTGCACAAGATTTCAATGTATATGTGTCCAAGTTAGAGATCTGTGCACGGAAAATTCTGGCCAGTACGTGATGAGTTTCCAATAAGGACGAAGCCGGTCTACCTAACAAATGTATGTACTTAATGGGTCAATAGTTTATATCAAGATCGCAACCTTGATTATAATAATTGTTAAAACGTCTTTTCTTGATAACATGTATTTTTTCAACATATTCCTTCTTCCAATGGCAGTCTTACCTACAGGCACGCAGTTTTTTAATCCCTGTGACACAAATTGGTGGAATACTGCTTATCAACAGATTAACTTTGAGAATACTAATATAGATAATAATAATAATGGCACGCTCAATAAGCCATTATTTGATGCCTAAATTAAAATAAACTTTTTTTCATTTTGGAACACTAATACATGAAAGCACATAACGCACATTATAAAATTTACTTATTTATGATCAAAAGCTAAATGCGTTCTATTGACGATTACTGCAATAATTATTTCAGACAAGACACTCAAAGAACCATTCGCGAATTGGTTTTGGGTCTTTATGATTCAGCAAGATGACACGCTCTCTCTGTATCGTTCATTTAATCTTTCCCGCCTTACCTTACTCAAACACGAGTATGAAAGCCAAAATACTGCATATGTATGCTTCCTCTATTAAAAAAATTACAATTTGTTTTTATACCTACTTTCCACTTAATGATGATACCTAAATAGATGCTAGAACTATTACTATAATCAAGGTTGCGATCTTGATATAAGCACCCGATCCGTTAATTACTTATATATTACAGTATAAACTAAGAATTGTATAGTGTAGAAAAGGCAATTCATCCTGTAGACCGGTTTCGTCCTTATTGGGAACTCATCACGTACTGGCCAGAATTTGCCGCGGACTGGGCTCAAACCTAGGCACGTCTGTCCGCGGAAAATTCTGGCCAGTACTTGATGAGTTCCCAATAAGGACGAACTTGGTCTACTGGATGAATTGCCTATTGTACACTATACAATTCTTAGTTTATACTGACACATGTAAGTAATTAATGGTTCGAGTGCTTATATCATTATTGCAACCTTGATTATAGTAATTGTTATCACCACCCGCGCAAGCAATCTTTGCTTAATTAACTGGATGCTAGAATGATTTTACTAAAATCGGAAATTTAAAATGTTCTTTACAATCTAGCATTTGTATTATTGTCCCAGACGGAAGATATTTTTTCACCCAAGTATTAATTCAGCAACACCGGGTAAATTCTCACGAGCACCATAATGAAAAATGGGGAATGTTTCTTATAACTAGAGCATAATATCCCTGATTCCATAAAAGAGATGTCAAATTAAGTTGTCATTATTATTATTATAATCAAGGTTGCGATCTTGATATTAGCACCTGACCCATAAAGTACATACATTTATCAGTATAAACTAAGAATGATACAATGTAGAAAAGGCCGTTCATCCACTAGACCGGTTTCGTCCTTATTGGGAATTCATCATGAACTGGCCAGAATTTGCCGCGGAAAGGACTCGAACCTGGGCTCGTCTGCTTCGTAATCTGGTGCTCTAACCACTGAGCCATCCTGCCGCACACTACACTACACACAGTTTTCAGTTATATACTAACTAATGTAACTTGGTTAGTCTATTTTTCATTTAGGTGGAGCTCATATGACATCCATTTAGACACAAAGTTCCAACTAACCATGCCCAATCTGTCATTACTGAGAAGACACCACACTGCATGGGGAAGTGGCATTGAAATGAACATTTATATAATTAAATGAACATTGGTTGCGCGGATGGTGATAACAATTATTATAATCAAGGTTGCGGTCTTGATATAAACGCCTGACCCATTAATTACTTGCATATGTCAGTTGTCATTAGTTGATTAATAAAAGCATGAGATGCGTGGCGCTCTATTTGCCTCCCTGTAAAAGATACACTTATCACACTAAATCATTGTGGAGGCATAATATCCAGGTTGTATATAGTTGCATTTTGGTTCAATAAATGATGGCGTCGACCATGTGTAAGTGAGAAGAGTTAGGCAATATATACCATTCTAGTAATGTTTATATAGTCAAAAGGTAAAACTGAAAGACAAGTCAATTTATAAAACTAGTAGACTTGAATAGATGGAATCTTGTTATTTCGATAAGATGAGACTGCAATAAAATGCCTCCCAAAATGTTACATTATGCGAACTTTGATAGGAATTAGGTTGATTACGGATTTGGTTGGGTTTTGATGCTCATTTGCTTGGTAGCGAACATACATCTGCGTACAAATTGTCCACACAAAACGATTCACGGAAAACAAAATTGAATCGCGTCACGTTTGAAAGAAAGACTTTGAGACTTTAAACGACTAATGCCCACAATATAATGTGTGCTAATTTTTCCTTTTGATATAGACTCAAAATTTTAGCCCATAGAAAAGAAAGTATTTCACTTCACGATTGTAACTGATAAAATTTAACAGCACTGCTATGAGGTTGGTAGATGTTGGGCGTCTAAAAGTGTAAGTGGCATAATTCGAAACGTCAAGAAAATTGCGTGGAACTTTAGAGTTAATAATACTCCACAACTATAGTCTGTAGGAACTAAAATCTAGCCAGACTCGGTTTTATCCCACTAGTTACTAAGAAAAGTTTGGTATTATAGTTTCTCACGCAGTTTCGTCTTCGATAAGCCGACACTCTTCACTCAGTAATGTCCGATTCGGCAGAAATAACTTTTAGGCTTCTCGCACGTAGAACGGCAAATTCTTTTTCCCTTATCTATTGACCAACCCTTCTATGCAGTCTCACATTTACACAGGAACTTATGCTGTTGTAGCCGTCTGTGTAGTTCATCCAATTTAGCAAATAATAATGCTTCCTAGTAAATCATAACTGAAGTCGAAGTTGAATACAAGACTTGGTCATGACATAATAATTATTATAAATTCGCGCTTGCTTAAATGGTCATGAAATCTAATACTTCAACGCAAAGGTTTTCATTGGCTTTTAAATCCATGGCTGATTATATCCTCCATAATATAAAATTATATAAAACTACCCTTAATATAATTAAACGATTATAGTTTGTGTGGTCTATGAAAACATTATTTAAATCAAGGTTTTAATCTCGTTAAAACACAAATCCTATTAAAGTATATATATATATATATATATATATATATATATATATATATATATATATATATATATATATGTATATATATAGCGTAATCAGACGTGACTGTAACAATGCTACAGTTACTATACATTCATAAGGTGTCCAAAACAGATAAATTGATCGTTGGTTTTTTATAAGCTCCCCACAAGGTACACCGAATACAGATTGCTTGTATTTCGTTGCTTCCAGCATTAGATGAAAATTTCCATGAAGGACGAATAATTTAAGCTGAACACCAAATGAAGTATTTATGTTGCTACCTTGATTAAAAAAGGTTTGAAGTGAAATACGGCAATTACCTTCCTAGTTTCAAATTCTGATGGGAAAGATGTGATGGTTATTTGCTTACCTTTGTCAAACAAGGACTTCAAGGCAGAATGAGTGTTTAGCTTTCCAAAGTTAAGGAAAGTTCACCAAGCAGAATAGTTAATTCTGTTCACTGACTTGGATTTGGCAACGATTTGTCTAGAGAACACTGCCTTTTGCAATCCAATTTCCCATAGGACAAGCATCGCGTGAGGTCACATTATTTGTTCCAGAGATCGGCCTCGAAAGAGCATTAACAGCTTTTATCTTACTTACATGCCTCTCTGATACAGTAGTCAACACTACCACATGCTTTCAGAGCGGAATTTTCCAATGCTCCTCTGACGTGGTCACCATTGGCTTGCTCGACCCTCTTTGTAACGCAGATACACATTACATGACACTTAATCCGACTCGTACTTATACACTGGTATCTGTAGTTTAGGTTAAGTTCCTACAATTGTCAGTGTAGTTGAAGGAGTTTCCGTGTTTCGCACCTGGATTAATTGAAATTACCTGATCTGCGTTTTGACTAACGCAGCTTTCATTGTTCCAGTAATTTTCTTTTTGAAAGATATTTCGGCCCATCTTACCGTAGGCTTTCATCAGTTGCATCTCACGAAACAAATGAAGCAAATGTGTTATTTCCTCTAGTCATAATATTTATATACCACAGACTGACCTTTCATTATATATTCGCGTGTCACATGTGTGTGTGTGTGCATTTTTATAACCGTTGTTTTCATCTAACTAATTTAGACCAGAGTGGCTGAATAATAATTTATCAATTGCATGCAATAACTATTCGTTTTTAACACACTCAGTGTAAATGACGTAACTGAGATGGGGGAGACCCATAATTCAGAAAACACTCGTCATAAAAACATGCCATGAGTGATTAAACCAGAAGTCCGAAAGACTATTGCACATGTTAAATTACAATTCAAACCACTAGGTTGTACTCAAGATAGAGAAGTTAATAACAGTTATTGGCGCACGCCACGCATGTCCATGTGTATGTGTATGCATAACTAAAAAACTTGGTTAAATTATTTTATTTTGATACACATGTACGTACATCTAAATGAAACTGCAGTCAATAGACATTAATTTACCCTTTGCACGCGTCAGACAAATTATTACTTATAACTATTGTATTATTATAATATTTCCAATGGGTAGGGTGGGGGTGTAAAACAGAAAATTAAGGTTGAAATCACTATTTGTTTTAAAATCAAATGAACAGTTAGAGATGAAATTTTGAAGACTATATTCATAATAATTGTTTATTCATTTGTTGAATAAAAGCCCACTAATTAGTCAATCTTAATCTGATGTTCTTAATCTTTTACTGGAGCTAGCTTCAGTTACCAATTCATGCAATCGCCTTTTTCTTCCACTAGCTAGTGCAGTATTCCAAATCGGGACCTAAGGATTTTTCAACAGCTGTTTCATTCATAATATTATCTCTAGATTTAATTTCTATAGATTCCCTAATCAATCTCGTCATCCTATTACGACTACATATTGCTATGCGTTTACATTCCTCCCAGTCGATAGTATGCCCAGTCTCCACTACATGACGAGCAAGGTCAGATTTAGCAATATGTCCATATTTACACGCAGTTTTATGTTCACCTCTTCTTACTTTGATTGGACGCATGGTTTCACCAACATACTTGAGACTGCAATCATTGCATGGGATCTCATACACTCCTGAAGTGTCTAATGGTTCAATCTTTTCTTTTTGGTTAGGGAGTATAGTGCCTAGTGTAAGGGGCTGTTTTAAAACGGTCCTTATATTGTATTTTAAAGCTATTGATTTCACTTTCCTACTTAATATAGAGTCCGGTAATACCATGACCTTCCGCTCTTCCTTATCCTTATCCGCTTTTGTGTATCTCAAACTAGGATTAAATTTCTTCACCATGTCCCTCATTGTTGTATCTATTAAATGAGGAGGGTAACCATTAGTCTTAAATATATCGCGTAGTCTGTCTAATTCTAACTTCCTATGTTTTATATTTGTTAACTTGAGACTTCTTAATGTTAATGACTTCAAGATTCCGACTTTCATACGAAACGGGTGTTTGGACTTCAAATTAAGAAGGATTCCTGAATAAGTATCCTTCCTATAAATATCTCTTCCCAATTTCAGACCATTTCTAATTAATTTGACATCTAAAAATGGTAATTCACCCGACGATTCCCTTTCTAAGGTAAATTGTAGTTCGCTCATTCGATTACCTAAATTTAAGAAATTTACCAATTTATTGTCACCATGGTTCCAGATCAGTAATATATCATCCAAAAAACATAGGTACAGTTTTGGTTTCAATGGAGTTTTATCCATTACATTGAGTGTGTTAAAAAACGAATAGTTATTGCATGCAATTGATAAATTATGATTCAGCCACTCTGCTCGAAAGTAGTTAGATGAAAACAACGGTTATGAAAATGTACACACACACATATGTGACACGCGAATATCTAATGAAAGGTCAGTCTGAGGTATATAAATATTATGACTAAAGGAAATAACACACTTGCTTCATTTGTTTCGTGAAATGCAACTGATGAAGGCCTACGGTAAGCTTGGTAGAAATATCTTGATGAAAGAAAATTACTGGAACAATGAAAGCTGCGTTAGTCAAAACGCAGATCAGGTAATTACAATTATTCCAGGTGCGCATCAATGCAACTCCTTCAAGAAACATTTAACATGGAACTATAACAGAAATGCCGTTAAATGGTATAATAAAGATACGCTAATGAAACAACAAATCGTGAGGCAAGTGTCAAATATTTCCTTTTTAAGTATTTGTTTAAAACATGATGTTATTCCTAAATGTTTTCGTTTTAAATTAAATTTTAAGTTAAATGCTTATGGCATGTCCCTTAAGCATGAGCTTTGTATAAATATTATAAAAAACTTTGATTCGTGATTTAGTTAAACGTAAGATTATACTTATTAAGGAAAAAACTAAACTAAGATCGATGTTAACTTCTCTTTTGCACGCAGATGATTTTAAATGCATTGAGGATTTCAGTGATAAAGCCCGTAATAGAGAAATTAAAAAGTAAGAATTAGACATAATAAAAAATTAGCTGACTTGGGAATTTATAGACCCCAAGAAAATGATAATTTAATCGTGACTAATAGAATAGTAAATCTATCAACATTAAATCTTAAGAAGGATCAAGTTGAACTACTTAACTGTGGTTTAAACATGGCTATTCCTAATGAAAGATCGGTTAGAAACGAATTAATTACTGAGGCTGTCAAAACGGCAAAGCTTCTTTCGGATAATGATAAGGTGAAATTTGAATTAGACGTTGCCTCATTGGTTTTAACACACAAAGAGGATAAAGTTAAGCCTAATTATGAAATTAAACGTCTCAGAAAAGATTTAGTATCAAATAATGTTATATGTCTTAAGGCAGATAAAGGAGGAGCTACAGTTCTGATGAATCAATCTGATTATAACAATAAAATGATAGAACAGTTAAGTAATGCTGAAGTATACACTAAAATAACAAAAGACCCTACTGATAAGTTACAAGGGCAAGTAAAATTATTAATCAATAATATGATTGTTAATGAAGATTTGGATTCGACGCATGGTAACACTATCATTCAAAGAGATACGGTTGCACTCAGAGTTTATGGTTTAGTTAAAGTGCATAAGCCGGGTAATCCTTTAAGAATTATAGTGAATGTACAACACTCCCCAACATATAAAATTTCAAAGTTTTTGTGCCATAGAATAAGAAAATATTCCTATTTCTTAGAACATACCTTGCTTAACTCATATCATTTGGTTGAAATTATTGATAAATATGTACTAGATGAAAAGGATAGATTAATAAGCTTAGATGTAGTATCTATGTACACAAATATACCGGTACCTGAGGCTCTGGATTGTTTTAGACGTTTCCTAGTTGATCACCCACTAATATTAGAAGGAAGCAAAATGACGTTAGGACACGTCATGGAGATGATGTGTATTTGTATGTCCTCCACTTATTTTAAATTTCATAAGGAATTTTATAAACAAATTAGAGGCGTTCCAATGGGACAACCTTTATCGGTCCCAATAGCCAATATCTTTATGCATTATTTGGAAAATCATCTGTTGGATAAGACTCCATTGAAACCAAAACTGTACCTACGTTTCTTGGATGATATATTACTGATCTGGAACCATGGTGACAATAAATTGGTAAATTTCTTAAATTTAGCTAATCGAATGAGCGAACTACAATTTACCTTAGAAAGGGAATCGTCGGGTGAATTACCATTTTTAGATGTCAAATTAATTAGAAATGGTCTGAAATTGGGAATAGATATTTATAGGAAGGATACTTATTCAGGAATCCTTCTTAATTTCAAGTCCAATCACCCGTTTCACATGAAAGTCGGGATCTTAAAGTCATTAACATTAAGAAGTCTCAAATTAACAGATATAAAGCATAGGAAGTTAGAATTAGACAGACTACGCGATATATTTAAGACTAATGGTTACCCTCCTCATTTAATAGATACAACAATGAGGGACATGGTGAAGAAATTTAATCCTAGTTTGAGATACACAAAAGCGGATAAGGATAAGGAAGAGCGGAAGGTCATGGTATTACCGGACTCTATATTAAGTAGGAAAGTGAAATCAATAGCTTTAAAATACAATATAAGGACCGTTTTAAAACAGCCCCTTACACTAGGCACTATACTCCCTAACCAAAAAGAAAAGATTGAACCCTTAGACACTTCAGGAGTGTATGAGATCCCATGCAATGATTGCAGTCTCAAGTATGTTGGTGAAACCATGCGTCCAATCAAAGTAAGAAGAGGTGAACATAAAACTGCGTGTAAATATGGACATATTGCTAAATCTGATCTTGCTCGTCATGTAGTGGAGACTGGGCATACTATCGACTGGGAGGAATGCAAACGCATAGCAATATGTAGTCGTAATAGGATGACGAGATTGATTAGGGAATCTATAGAAATTAAATCTAGAGATAATATTATGAATGAAACAGCTGTTGAAAAATCCTTAGGTCCGATTTGGAATACTGCACTAGCTAGTGGAAGAAAAAAGGCGATTGCATGAATTGGTAACTGAAGCTAGCTCCAGTAAAAGATTAAGAACATCAGATTAAGATTGACTAATTAGTGGGCTTTTATTCAACAAATGAATAAACAATTATTATGAATATAGTCTTCAAAATTTCATCTCTAACTGTTCATTTGATTTTAAAACAAATAGTGATTTCAACCTTAATTTTCTGTTTTACACCCCCACCCTACCCATTGGAAATATTATAATAATACAATAGTTATAAGTAATAATTTGTCTGACGCGTGCAAAGGGTAAATTAATGTCTATTGACTGCAGTTTCATTTAGATGTACGTACATGTGTATCAAAATAAAATAATTTAACCAAGTTTTTAGTTATGCATACACATACACATGAACATGCGTGGCGTGCGCCAATAACTGTTATTAACTTCTCTATCTTGAGTACAACCTAGTGGTTTGAATTGTAATTTAACATGTGCAATAGTCTTTCGGACTTCTGGTTTAATCACTCATGGCATGTTTTTATGACGAGTGTTTTCTGAATTATGGGTCTCCCCCATCTCAGTTACGTCATTTACACTGAGTGTGTTAAAAACGAATAGTTATTGCATGCAATTGATAAATTATTATTCAGCCACTCTGGTCGAAATTAGTTAGATGAAAACAACGGTTATGAAAATGTACACACACAAATATGTGACACGCGAATATCTAATGAAAGGTCAGTCTGAGGTATATAAATATTATGACTAGAGGAAATAAAACACTTGCTTCATTTGTTTCGTGAAATGCAACTGATGAAGGCCTACGGTAAGATGGGCCGAAATATTTTTCTAAAAGAAAATTACTGGAACAATGAAAGCTGCGTTAGTCAAAACGCAGATCAGGTAATGTCAGTGTAGTTCACCTAATTTTGCATATAAAATAGACTCATATATTTCCACGAAAATATCAAGACCAACTAGTACTGGAATTGGGTATTAGGTGTTGCGCACGTATTAACAAATTAATTCAAACCAAAGACAGCATGAACAGAAGGTATTATCTCAGGTGCACATACGGTCATGCTGATTAGGTTTACATTTCTGGTACTGTTTGAATTTATTTATTACTAGGTACGCTACACCTAATACAAAAGTGCAAATATTAGCTCATCGCAACAAACTGTATCAAACTTATATAATTAAACGAACATTGGTTGCGCGGGTGGTGATAACAATTATTATAATCAAGGTTGCGGTCTTTATATAAACACCTGACCCATTAATTACTTACATATGTCAGTAGTTAATGGGTCAGGTGTTTATATCAAGACCGCAACCTTGATTATAATAATTGTATCAAACTTAGTTCTCCGCAACAAACAGTATTTAACTATTATATGTTCAATTCAATGATGTCATGCTTACCGCGAAATGTGATAACTGATATCGATCAAAGCCAGAGTGTATGGATTTACTGGAGTAATAGGTGTTCAAAAATAGATTTAATTCTCATTTTCGGTGAACTATGGCATAAATTGATATCCATCATGTTGGTACCATTTACCGACTCGTCAACCATAGTGTTAGTACCATGTACCTTTTCGGTACTAGAATGTTGGTATCGGTTACTAACACAATAGCCATAGTGTTAGTATCCTTTACAGACTCGGTATTTATATTATATAGTGTGAGTTAGCGTTGAAGTCGCATTGTCGTAGACTTTATATGATGTTAGCTTCACTATTGCAGGCTTACACATTCGTCTAGGAGATTGTACCGTCCTATTATCCCACATTCTTGACCAAAATATATAGTGGTTAAAGGGCGTAATACCGGCTCCTACTGATGAGTCGCCAGTAAGCACGAAACGAATGTGCATGAGATTATACTTTCCGTTCATGCTGTCTTTGGTTTATCCTTCTGGTCACAACTGAACTAATTTGTTACTAGGTTCGCAAAACCTAATACAGACTTACTGCATCAAACCTGTTATGGCTTCGTTCAGATTTAGAGTGATTATCAAGAAAATGTGCGTATAAATTCTCGCAAAGGTATTTTATATCAAAGTAGCCAAAATATTCTTGCTTTAAAATTCATATGCTCCACGAAAGTTGCAATCATGTTAGAAAATTTTACTTGAATAAAATTTCTCTGTTTTCTTTAACTCAATGCTGCTATTTAAAAGCATAAAATGCATGTTATGAAAATGACAAATATTTTATTTATTATATTTTCCGTTGATTAATAAAAATTGTAAACAATCTAGCTTTCAGCACCCATTAAACAAGACAAACATTGATATGTCTAGACACGTAGCTACAAAGAGAATTAATATTAATGTTTTGTATACTAATTACTCCATTAATTAATAAATCAAATATTTTACAATTACACTTCCGCACTGATTGTATACGGAAGTCAATGCTACTTAACTACTCTACCATACTGTTGCTACGGCTAATTTTCTTACGATTTCTGAAGGAAATTTTTTCAGCGTTACAGACCTTATTTACATTAGCTTTAAGCAAATTTCACAAAAAAGTTTCCTATTAAATAATTAACTTAAACACGTTTATCAAATGCAGTAGCTAAATTTCCGTTTTAAAAAATAATTTGCTATTCATTTCTATAATCAGGCCTATTATTTTATTTATTAATTTTTATATTTATTAATATATTTATTTAATAAATAAAATGTTATCACTCTGTGGTCTATCATCAATATTATTTAGTGTCCTCTCCTGCTTTAAGAAATATAATTAATTAATAACATAAACGAAAAATGTTTAACCAGTTAATTTAATACTCACTATATCTGATAAATTCTTTTAACTGAGGGGGTATGTAGGCTTATTTACATTCGACATTCGTACACTCCCCTGCTCATTAGCAATCGTTGGTTTCCATAACTCTCTAGTACTGTCCCGTCAAATATACGGCTAGACCAGCCCTCGTGATATGTCATCAGTAGACAGATAGTACCTCGAAACTATTTCCAATGTAATGTTAGATTAGCTTAGCTTAATTTGGATTCGAAGAAATTAAACCGTAAGCCATTTAGGTTTGATCTACAGCTAGGGACGTTTTGTTTCTAATTCCATATTTCAGTGTGGTGAAATAACAAATTTTCTGTGATTCGATCAACTAATGTAGACCAAATTGTTCAATGACAAGCAGAGGTGATTGAAATACGTATTAAAGAAGAAGTTTAGAAATCTAGTGTTAATAATAAATCGCTTATTGACGCATTCATATGGCAATCAGTTAGTAGAGTACATTTTGTACTATTAGATTTAAATTTAGTTCGAAAGTCTGATCACATTCTCATCCAAAACTACTGCACCCTCTAGTAAGTTATAGAGTAAATTTGCCGCTTTCAACTCAGGATAAGATTACATATGTTAGCCACTGGTATATGTCATTCCAACAACTAGGACCAGTGAATATTTCTCACCAAGAGATTTCTGATCAACTGTATAGTTGAAAATATATTTCTAGCCCACATAGAATGAGTTCATAATACATAACTCACATTCTTTAAATCAAGTTTGCGAGCTTGAAGCAAACACCAATCACATTGTATTCAAGCAGTCGTCGAAAAAAAACATGGCAAAAACTACTGTCTGTCCCACACTGACGCGTTTTGGCATTCCATGATCATCAACAGAATACGACGGCACCAATTTGTCATAAAGGAGACTGCATCGCCAAAACATCTCATTTTAATCGACCAAATTCACAATGGGTCTGGATTGCCGTGTCCAAATCCTGCCGATATGTGCACAGTGAACATGAAGCCTATTTGTCTATTTGTTTACATCGAATGATTATGCTGACTTTCCTATTCCCTTAGCCTTACATAAAATAACTCGCTATAAGGTGTGCCATGGCTAATAGTTAAATGCACACCTGTGATATGTTCACATCAACGACGAAATGTTATTTTGACTTATAAATTGCTTCCATTCCAGTAAGGAGAGAAGCTTTGTTTAAAATTAGTTGATTTAGCTTTTAATAAAACTGAGTTTATGGTGGAGAGCTGTTGTCAGCGGTTAGAGCACCAGATTGCGAAGCAGACGTGCCCAGGTTCAATTCCTATCCGCGGCAAATTCTAGTCAATACGTGATAAATTCTAAAAAAGAACGAAACCTATCTACTGGATGAATCGCCTTTTCTACACTATACAATTATTAGTTTTTACTGACAAATATATGTACTTTATGGGTTGAGATTATGGGTGTGGAGATTACCACGTGGTTAAACTCTAGGTATTCACAGTAAATAAATTTAGCCGTGCCAACATTTACATTCTAATCGACGTCATTTATTCAAATGTCAAACGGGGTTGTCTCAATTTTTAGGAAATCGACAATTTTTATCCTATCTTTGAGAATTAGCGTCAAACTTACTATGCGAAAAAAGAATTTAAATTTCCTGAAAGATAACTAACTTCATTAAATGGGAAGAAATACTTTCGCAATAACTAATCTACCAACTGAACTCCACGTGAAAATGAAATTGTGTTGTCTTTCGATATATTTGCTTTATGAGCATATACGTCAAAATCTATGCTGCTAAAAATTATTGTCATTTTAATGGCTCCAAAACAAATATTTTTCGCAGTTACATTTTATAACCTATACCTAAATCAAGGTTGCAATTTTGATATAATCACCCGATTCATTATATACATTTATTTTTCATTATAAACTAAGCATTGTATAGTGAAGAAAAGGCAATTCATCCAGTAGGCCGGTCTCGTTTTTGTTGGGAACATACCACGTACTTTCCAGAATTTGCGCGGAAAGGGCTCGAACAGGGCCCCTCACTACACACAATCTGCAGTTATAGACTAACGAATGTTTCTTGGTAAGCCTTCCCCTTTTGTGGACTCCATATGGCATCATTTAGACAGAAAGTTCCAACTAATCATCCCCAATCAGTCATTATAGAACGGGCATCACGCTACCTAAATCTGTTGTATTGAATTACACATTTGGATAATTAAATGACCTTTAGTTGCGCGGGCGGTGATATAAATTACTTTAATCTAGGTTGCCATCTTGATTTGAGTAATTGTCGTCACACCCAAACAAGCAATATTCATTTTATTTTATAACCTTGTTTGAAAAACTTTAAAAATCTTCTGCTCGTGACTGAATAAAAATTGTGTAGACTACATTTACCGCCTATTACAGCGTATGCGAAGCGTATCTGGTTTTGCCTATCTTAAATATACATTGCAGTTTGATCATTGTAATTCAGTATTACGCCATACTCTAACGAAGGCCTTAGAATGTCGAAACTCACTGTTACGTGCGACTGAAGCAGTCCCAATAAGGAGTAAACCTGTTTGCTGAATGAATTTTAATTTCTACATTACATAATGCTTAGTTAATACTAATAAATGTATATAAAGTGGGATTGACTGATGTTGGTTTTGCTATTTTGTTCGACGACTGGTTAAATACAATGGGATGTGTTTTCTTGAAGCTCGTAAACTTTATTTAATACATTGCTTTTATGACGGTTTTCACTTATGGGCAATATTCATCTTATTTCAATCATGCTACTTACATTGAGTAGTAGCATTAACAGAAATACAGAAGTACAGCAATAATGTTTACTGGGTTATCGAATGATTAGAGTTTTTGAAAATTCATTTACAGACTTGTTACCACCACCCGCGCTATCAATGATTGTTTAATGTATACATTATTTGGATGTTGGTGGAGTGAATTCGTTCACCTCTCGTTGTGTCAACGCCACCTTGTAGCCCATCATGCAAGTTCAGAAAGCATATTTATTCGCTAGTTAACTTCTGGATTGAATAGGGTTTATAGGTAAACACATACTAATATTTAATAATTTTAGTCTTGCTAACAAAAACAAGATGAAGGTTAAATTATTTAAGAGTAATTATCAAGAAAGGGCATCGTTTAAAAAAAATTATCCACAATATAATTTCCAGTTGCTGGATACCGGTTGCAAAGTTTGCTTCTTCTGATATTATATGACAATTTAACGATTCTTTATTATATGTTTTTATCCATTTTTCTCTTTGTCGTTGTTATTTAACCTGAAATTCTATTTTTTATATAAACCTACATTTTGATGAAACATTTACTGGTATTCACTGGCAGATTTACGACATAATGATAGAATAACTTAGCAATCAGACGAGATCGCTCAAATGGAATCAAGTTTTCCTGCCCCAGCCACGCCTGACTAAAGTTTTTATTCCTTGAACACAAGTTTGGCCTACTAACAGGCTACGTATTAATATAATTAGTAACACAACAAATGCCTATTAGATAATTTAGCAATTAGGTTGTGACAAGAAAAGATGCACCTGAATTAATTCAATTAATCGAAAAATAACTGATTAAATTATCAGTAACTAATATTTGATTAACGTTTTTCTACTGAAATCACAAATTTCCAATATATTGCCAGATTTCGATCTTCTGTGATCATCATAACAACTCAGCAGTAAATGCAATAGCGAGAAAATTATCCGCAATGTGTATATCAACTTCGGTGAAGACAAGGTGCGTTTGATAAAAGGTAGTTTTGCTACTTTCAGTACAAGAGTAAACAAAATAGATTATGGTGTTCATATTATGTCTGAATTAAAATTAACTTTAGCACTATTAACGTAATCAACGTGTTCACAATTAAATAAGATTTGAACTTAGCGCAAATTACATAATATTATGGTCGTGATTTCGGTTATTTAAAAATAGAAATCGTTTTATCTCTGAGTCGCGAAGTTTCATTTAAATATCTGTAATAATCATCCGCGCAATTAAGGATTGTTTAAATTACTATGCATGTCAGACTTTTAGGATATTTCCCCAGATTTTCAAAATATTGCATATAAATTTTGGTCTGATTCCCGTTAATCTAATTCGCATTAACATCTCCCTATAACGGAGGATGGCTGAAACGCATCATTATGTGTCATTGGCAACAATTTAACGACTTTGGTATTTCATCGGCTATGGTTTGTTCTAAACTTCTGAGAATAGCGAGAAAAAATAGCCGAATATTAGTTAAAAAGAAATTGATTAGAAGTGGTTTATTGTAGCAAGGTAAGACATCATAGTTATTTTATTAACGTTAATTTTTTATTGCGCAAAAGATCCGCATTGTTCTTAATTATATTTTCGTGCTTCTCGTGTCCAACATTGCAAAATAACATTAGATGTGAGGGCGGTGATAACAATTATTAAATCAAGGTTGCAATCTTGATGTAAACAACAGACCCGTTATGTACATACATTTTGTATTGTAGAAAATGAAATTCACTCGCTGTCCAGAATTCGAGTCCTGTTCATGGCCGATTCTGGAAAGTAAATGAAGAGTTGTCAATAGGGACAAAAACCCGTCTAATGAATGAATTGTATTTTTTCATTGTATAATGCTATTTTGTACTGAAAAATGTGTGTATATAATGGAACTGGTGTTTACATATAGATCGCGACGTTGATTTAATAAATGCCAAGTAATGTCCCAGTAGTCATTGTTGATGTTTTAGAAAGTTGTACTAATTGAAAATCTAAAAAATCATCCTATTCCATAAAATCTGCCTCTGGAGAATCATTGGATGTTACTGATTTGACAAACCTCCTGTTCGAATATGAACCAGCTACTTATTATTTCTAACACGCATCGTGCCTAAATACAAGTGAATTAATTTTTTGACAGTTAAGTACTGTTTGTTGCGGAGAACTAATGCATATATGCAAGTATGTATTAGGTGTTGCGAACCTAGTAACAAATTAGTTCAATTGTGACCAGAAGGATAAACCAAAGGCAGCATGAACGGAAAGTATAATCTCATGCACATTCGTTTCGTGCTTACTGGCGACTCCCCGGCTCCTACCGGTGAGTCGCCAGTGCACCGAGCAGATGTGCATGAATCTATTCCGTTATGCTGCAGTTCTTCTTCGCAAAACCTAATACATACTTGCATATATATTAGTTCTTCGCAACAAACAGTATTTAACTAAACACAGATCTGACGAAAATTTGCTTTATAATTGTTTGCAATTTGTTTTTTACTGATATCGTGAGTCTGGGCTATGGAATCTGTAAGAAGGGAAAATAATTTGGCGCCAGGATGTTTAGGAAAACAAGTGTGCAGCAGGCGTCCTTGGACGTCAATCAGGGTATACAATGAAGTAATCATTGACTGTGCGTGTGGTGATAGAAATTCTTTAAGTTAAGCTGGCGAGCTTCAGATAAACGCCATTTCTGTTGTATAAAACCAGTTTTAAAACTGCAATACAACCGTCGATCCCACGTACTGACGTATTTCGAACTTCCATAGTTATCCGTAAATAACCTTTTTCCTTGCACAGCACTGTCCTCTTTCATAATGTTTCCACATTAGTCTATTCCGGGACCATCGATAGCACTCCGTGGTCTGTAAAATCTTGATTCCTTTACATTTCCCGGTGCAAAGCCACTAATTTACACTAATTGGTATGTTCTCACTGGTCCCAGTCCCTCTGAAGCCGACCACAAAAGAATGTCTGAAAATGCTGTTGAACAAAATTTTACCGAGACAATTGATAGCACTCACAGGTCGGTAAAATCTTGAATTTTCATCATTTTCAGTTGATGTAATTTTTGGCCTCAATTGACCTATGAGTGCTATCAATTGTCCCGCACAAGAAAAATGCGGTCAAATCCACAACAAGAAGGACAGCACTGCGCAACCGAATTCATCGTTTAAAAGGTTTTAGCGAATTATTCGGAAGTGAGGTCCAGAAAATTTTGAGAAAATTCGAAAAAATTTGGTTCAACGCATTTTTAGAAAATTTATTTGTGGACGGCCTCAGAGTGCTCGGACCAGTGAGAACCCATCAATCAATGCCAAACGCAAGCTGTAAGCCTGTAAATGTAAGGGTATCAAGATATTACCGAACTATCAGTTTCATAGCTATCATCAAACTGCATTTAAATAATGCAGTCAATATGTTCTCTCAGGTACAAAGTATGACTTGCTGGAAACATTTTACGCGGCAATGAATAGATTAATTACCTGGCTTTTGTTGTACCCAACCAGGTGCTTGCATACACAGTTTTCAATTTTATTCCGTTGTTGAAGACATTAATAGCAAACACCTAATTAGGAACAATACAGGTTGGGCAAGTACACGGTATGCAAGACTGCTAGAGGTGAGTGGCGTTTATCTAAATTTGCTAACTAAATATATGCATTTCTGTTTGATCTTCGTTGGTCAGTTTGCCGTCCTGCTCTATTGATGACCACAAAAGTTCAAAACGAGTCAGCGCGCGTGTCTAACGACAGTCTTGCTATTTTGTGCGAATGATTGGAGACAATAATATTGGTGTCAGTCAAGGTTTTTTTTCTCATTTACAATCTATTTTAACGTATATAAAATAATTTTGAATTTGTGATACATTACAGTGTCTCAACAATCTGCCACTAAGTGGTTAGAGCAACATATTCCGTAGCAGACGAGCCCAAGTTCGAGCCATGTCCGCGGTGAATTCTGGACAGTACGTGATGATTTTATGCTGACAAATGTATGTTCAAAATAGATCAGGCGTTTATATCAAGATAGCAATCTTATCACCGACCGCGCAACAAATGTGCGTTTGATTATATAAATGTTCATTTTAATACTACTTCCCGATGTAGCGTAGTGTCTGTTTTATGACGACAGACTGTGGATGGTTAGTTTGAAATTTGTGTCTAACTGAATGCCATATGAGCTCCACCTAAAAGACAAATGTCTAACCAAAAAACGTTATTTACTGTATAACCGAAAATTGTGTGTAATATGCAGCAGGATGGCTCAGTGGTTAGAACACCAGATTCCGAAGCAGACGTGCCCAGGTTCGAGCCCTGTCCGCAGGAAATGCTGTCCATTACGTGACGAGCCGATACTGCCAAATGTATGTTCATAATGTGTCAGGGGTTTATATGATGATCGCAACCTTGATTAAAGGTAATTGTTATCACCACCTGCTCAGCCAATCACCTTGCGCTATATGGAAGCGACTATTTGCATGTTAGAATACGGATATGATATCCTCGCATCAATGCATATCGCTTATGCTAAGCCGAGTACAAAGCAAATGCCGACTTGAATACTTGTATATATTTATTTTGCACAATTTTATGTACACCTGCATACGAGCTGCTGGACTTTGTTGTATTTCGCACGCGAAATAGTAAGAAAGCAGGAAGCAAGTCATTTTCTACATCAAATCAGAAGTATTTTACAACTTCCGGTAAATGAGCGTTCGTTCCATACCTTTCGACAGGGGAGACGAAATTTCTGCAGCGATTTCAAGGTGAACGATTTTCTGTAGGCCACTGTAAGTCGAAAAACATATGCACACACTCACACATTTACACTGGAAATTTATATATATATATATATATATATATATATATATATATATATATACATATATGTATATATATACCTGCTACTAAGTAAATTTATTCGATTAGAAAATAAGTTTAAATTTGTATTTATTGATGTTAGCACCCATAAAAATGTGCTTTTTTTTCTAATTCACAACTAGCCACGAGTACTGTTAACTTATGGCATTGACATTGGAAAAACTAATATCCCAAACTAGTGACGAAATTAAATCTTGCAGTAAATTTTTTTCCTTTTTTTAATATTCTACTAAGGACATTGACATAACCATCAATTGTGTTATTTTCTCTCGCGAAGAACATTTAAAGTTTATTTTCACCAACTTAAACAAACCGAGCAGCAGAAACTCGCATAATTGACATTCCAACTTACAAACGTTTTATAAAATAAACAAAAATCGATAGACAAGAGATTACTTTTATTGATTATTTAAGCGTCGATTTACATACTTTTGTAATAAAATAGAGAAATAATTCAGTATTGACAAATCGAGTCGTTATAACAGCTCGTCAAATAAAGTTTGCCAACGGGCTAGCTCTTATAATTTTTTTTGTTTAAGAAGGACTAATATTTATGAATTTCTGTATTTTTTATAGACATCCTAGCAACAAACTAGTTACAAAGAAGAACAGCACTGCGCACGAAAGTTTATCATTCAAATTATAGTTATAAATTGTTTTTTTCTGAGAATCCATTATATATATATATATATATATATATATATATATATATATATATATATATATATATATGCAATTTTGTTCTGTCAAATTATCCCACATTTTTTGACCCAATATAATATTGATATAGGGCGTAATACCTGCCAGTAGTAATAAGTCGCCAGTAAGCACGAAACGCATGTGTACATGTTTTCGTTTCTGGTCCAGCTTTAACTAATTGTTTACTATATGCGCGAAACCTAATGCAAGTTAGTAACCAGTAAGTTAATAAAAGATAAAGATAGCATGTAATTATTAGTAGCATCAACAGGTGTAATTTCACGCACTTATGCCTTTCTGACTTATTGGCGAATCACCAATTGAGCCAGGACTTCGCCATAAAGCTACCACGTATTTGAACCACATAAGCTTCCAACATAAGGTCACAAAGCATCTAGTTAGTTTGGGGCTTTGTGTTGGCTGCCACTGATGAGTTGCCAGTAAGAAGGAGGACTACCAAATATGCATTTCTCTAATTGTTATGGTCTTATTAGAAACAGACTTCCTGTATATTCTTTAAATCAAGTTTGCGAGCTTGAAGTAAACACCAATCCAATTGTTTTTAACCCGTTGTCGAACAACTTAGCAAAACTGCCGCCAGTCGCACGCAGTTGCTATGTTGTTTGACGACTGGTTAAAAACAATTGGATTGGTGTTTACTTCATGTTCGCAAACTTGATTTAAAGAAATGTTACCACCACCCGCGCAATCAATTATTGTTTGCTGTATATTGTTTGTTCCCGAATAATAATATATATGCAATTTTGCACTGTCCAATTATCCCACATTAATTGACCAAATATAATGTAGGGATGGGGCGTAGTACCGGCTCCTACTGATAAGTCGCACTTAAGCACGAAACGCAGGCGTACATGAGATTATTCCTTTAGTCCACACTGACTTTAGTTTGTCCTTCTGGTCCAATTTGAACTAAGCTGTTGCTAGATGCGCGACACCTATTACCAAAAGTAAAAAGTAAGTTAATACAGGACGAGGATAACTTGGAAATGTTATTAGAAACGGAAGGTGTACCTTCACGCACTTATTTGTTTATTTATTACTTGTGCATGAGATTATACTTTCCGTTCATGCTGCCTTTGGTTTATCCTTCTGGTCACAACTGAACTAATTTGTTACTAGGTTCGCAACACCTAATACATACTTGCATATATATTAGTTCTTCGCAACAAACAGTATTTAACTGTAATATATTTATTGCTTGTTGACGAATCATCAATTTATCCAGGTCTTCACCATAAAGCTACCATGTATTTGCACCACACGAGCACTTAATATTACGTCACCAAACATATAGTTAGTTCGGGGCTGTGTGCATGTCCCCACTGATGGGTTGTTCGTAAGAAAAAATCGCATGCTTACCAAAGAGTAGATCTTTTTTCATGCCGATTTTGGTATATCCTTCTGGTCTTAAGCTAACTAACGTGTTAATAGGTAGGTCATGCTAAATAAATGAATGCACTGTTTTTTGGTTTTATTCTACATGCTTGATTTAACTAACGAAGTTCATTCACCGTGTATATTTTGTAGGTCAGATGATCGAGAAGTTAACTGAAAGACGCTCTATTTCAATTTTACGCAGAGAATGGTATATTCTCCGGAAGAGCACAAATTTACGATGTATAAAACATCAAAAACGCCTTTATTCATTGAGTTGGCATAATCAGTTAAAT
Source organism: Eudiplozoon nipponicum (assembly GCA_029291075.1). Lineage (NCBI taxonomy): Eukaryota > Metazoa > Platyhelminthes > Monogenea > Mazocraeidea > Diplozoidae > Eudiplozoon > Eudiplozoon nipponicum. The sequence goes on from JAQBSW010007071.1 coordinate 43,601, forward strand.
ACTTTTACTTTTGAATAAAAACACTACAAAACATTTCTAAAAATTTAGAAAACG
>JAQBSW010007072.1:0-43634 GCA_029291075.1 Eudiplozoon nipponicum
AAGATTGAGGAAGAACTGGGCTACCTCAGGAAAATTTTGCTAATGAACAACTACCCAGAGTTAAATACTGTTTGTTGCGAAGATCTAATATATATGCAAGTATGTATTAGGTGTTGCGAACCTAGTAACAAATTAGTTCAGTTGTGACCAGAAGGATAAACCAAAGGCAGCATGAACGGAAAGTATAATCTCATGCACATTCGTTTCGTGCTTACTGGCGACTCATCAGTAGGAGCCGGTATTACGCCCTTTAACCACTATATATTTGGTCGAAGAATGTGGAAAAATAGGACGGTACAATCTCCTAGACGAATGTGTAAACCTGTAATAGTGAAGCTAACATAATGTAAAGTCAACGACAATACGAGCTTCAATGCTAACTCACACTATATAATATATATACCGAGTCTGTAAAGGATACTAACACTATGGCTATCGTGTTAGTAACTGATATCTTTTGTGATACCGATGAGTACCGGATACTAACACTATGGTTTCCGAGTTGGTACATAATACCAACCTGATGGATATAAATTTATGCTAAAGTTCACCCAAATTGAGAATTACAACAATTTCCGAACACCTGTTACTCTAGTTAAACCATACACTCTGGCCTTCATCGATATCAATTATCACATTTCGCGGTAAGCATGACATCATTCAATTCAATATAGTACAGTTAAATACTGTTTGTTGCAAAGAACTAATATATATGCAAGTATGTATTAGGTTTTGCGAACCTAGTAACAAATTAGTTCAGTTGTGACCAGAAGGAGAAACCAAAGGCAGCATGAACGGAAAGTATAATCTCATGCACATTCGTTTCGTGCTTACTGGCGACTCATCAGTAGGAGCCGGTATTACGCCCTTTAACCTCTATATATTTGGGAGAAGAATAAAGAGTAATAGGACGGTCCAATCTCCTAGACTTCAATGCTAACTCACACCATATAATATATATACCGAGTCTGTAAAGGATACTAACACTATGGCTATCGTGTTAGTAACTGATACCTTTTTTGAAATCGATGAGTACCGGATACTAACACTATGGTTTCCGAGTTGGTACATGATACCAACCTGATGGATATAAATTTATGCTAAAGTTCACCCAAATTGAGAATTGCAACAATTTTCGAACACCTGTTCCTCCAGTTAAACCATACACTCTGGCCTTCATCGATATCAGTTATCACATTTCGTGGTAAGCATGACATCATTCAATTCAATAGATTACAGTTAAATACTGTTTGTTGCGAAGAACTAATATATATGCAAGTATGTATTAGGTTTTACAAACCTAGTAACAAATTTGTTCAGTTGTGACCAGAAGGAGAAACCAAAGGCAGCATGAACGAGATGTATAATCTCATGTACATTTGTTTCGTGCTTATTGGCGACTCATCAGTAGGAGCCGGTATTACGCCTTTTAACCACTATATATTTGGTAGAAGAATGTGGAATAATAGGACGGTACAATCTCCTAGACGAATGTGTAAACCTGTGATAGTGAAGCTAACATAATCTGAAGTCAACGACAATACGACTTCAATGCTAACTCACACTATATAATATATATACTGAGTCTGTAAAGGATACTAACACTATGGCTATTGTGTTAGTAACTGATACCTTTTTTGAAATCGATGAGTACCCGATACGAAAACTATGGTTTCCGAGTCGGTAAGAATGATTAAAGCACATAAATTACATAAATCTTGCTTTAAGAGTTAGATCACATAAATCCTTTGCATAATATAGGCGTATTACGGGCGGGTCCATTTTTATTAAACAAAACCCTATTAATTACAATTAAATTAACAGTTCAGGTAATCTCAATTAAAACTGCTTGAAACCATCGAGAAATATTGTGTACAACCAGAATTAGACAATGTGACCTTAAAGAAAACTATATTTAGAAAAATTGAAGGTCGTTGGGTTGTACGCGGAGCCGCGGGTTGCACTATAAAATATAGTTATGTGCAACTGGTTCTTCGTTTAGGTGGAAGAATGAAAACTTATTAACAAAGGACTCATATTTTTACTCGTTTATGTCTAGACACATAAATATACTATTCAAGTTAGAATTCCCTATATGACAATTTACAAATTAATAATTTTTTGACCAGAAGGATTAAACAAAATCAGTGTGAACGGAAAGTATAACCTCATGCACATTCGTTTCGTGCTCACTGGCAGCTCCACAGTAGGATCCGGTATTACGCCCTTTAATCACTTTACATTTTGGTCACGAAAGTAGGAGAAGAGGACGGTATATTTCTCCTACTCGAATGTGTAAACATGCAATAGTGAAGCTAACATCAGATGGTCTGCGACAATGCGACTTCAACGCGAAATCACACTTTATAATAAAAATACTGAGTCTGTAAAGGATACTAGGACTATGGCTATTGTGTTAGTTACCGATACCAACATTATTGTACCGAAGAGGTACATTGTAGTAATACTATGGTTTCCGAGTTCGAAAATGGTACCTACATGAGGGATCTCAATTTATGCTCTAAGTCACTGAAATTGAGAATTACAACAATTTCTGAACAACTGTTACTCCAGTATATCCATGCAATCCGTCCTTGATCGATATCAGTCTTCACATTTCGCGGTAAGCATGACATCATTCGATTCGATGTATAACAAGTAAATACTGTTTGTTCCGGAGAACTAATATATATGAAAGTATGTATTAGGTGTTGCGAACCTAGTAACAAATTAGTTCAGATGTGGCCAGAAAGATAAACCAAAGGCAGCATGAACGGAAAGTATAATCTCATGTACATTCGTTTCGAGCTTAATGGCGACTCATCAGTAGGAGCCGTTATTACGCACTTTAACAACTATATATTTTGGTCAAGAATGTGGGATAAAAGGAAGGTACAATATCCTAGACGAATGTGTAATTCTGCAATAGTGAAGCAAACATCATAGAGTATTGTGCAATGCGACTTCAACGCTAACTCCAAAAATATATCATTTATACTGTGTCTGTGAAGGACACTAACACTATGGCTATTGTGTTAGTAACCGATACCAACATTGTTGTACCGAAAAGGTACATGGTACTGGCAAAATGGTTTCCGAGTAGGAAAATGCTACCTACATGATGGATCTCAATTTGTGCTCTAAGTCACCGAAATTGAGAATTACAACAGATTCTGAACACCTGTTACTCCAGTAAATCCACACTCTCTGGCCTTGATCGTTTCATGCTTACTGGCGTCTCATCAGTAGGAGCCGGTATTACGCCCTTTAAACACTATATATTTGAGTGAGAAATGTGGGATAATAGGACCGTACAATCTCTTAGACGACTGTGTAAACCTGCAGTAGTGAAGCAAACATCCTCTAACGTCTCGACAATGCGAATTCAACGCTAACTCACTCTATAAAACATATATACGGAGTCCGTTATTAATACTGACACTATTGCTATTGTTTTAGTAACCGATACCGACGTTATTGTACTTAAAATTTACCTGATACTAACGCTATGTTATCCGAGTGTGCGCATGGTACCAAATTGATGTAAATCAATATATGTTATAATTTACTGAAATTGAGAATAAGACATATTTATGAACACCTGTTACTCCAGTAAAGCCATATGCTCCGGCCTTGATCGGTGTCAGTTATCATATTTTGCGGTAAGCATGAAATTTTTCTATTCGACAGATAACAGTTAGATACTATTTGTTGCGGAGAACTGACACATTTTCTAGTACGCATTAGGTGTTGCGAAACTTGTAACAAATTAGTTCACTTGTGACCAGAAGGATAAACCAAAGAGAGCATGAACGGAACGTATAATCTCAAGCACTTTGGTTTCGTGCTTACTGGCAGTTCATCTCTAAGAGCAGGCATTACGCCTTTTAACCACTATATATTTGGGTGAGGAATGTGGAATAATAGGACGGTACAATCTCCTAGACGAATGTGCAAACCTGCAGTAATGTAGCTAATATCATACAAAGTCTCGACAATGCGACTTCATCGCTAATTCAATATATATCCTATATATACTGCGTCTGTAGGTCATACTATCACAATGTCTATTGTGTTAGTATCGTATACCAATATTATGGTACTGGAAAGTTACATCATGTTAACACTATGGATTCCGAGTCGGAACATGGTACCAAATTGGTGAAATTCAATGCATGCTATAGTACATCGGAATTGACAATTACAACTATTATTGAACACCTGGCACTCCATTATATCCATACACTCTAGACTCGATCGATGTCACTTATCACATGTCTCGGTAATAATGACATCATTCAATTCGATATATAACAGATAAATACTGATAAATGTGCCAGAATGTAAAACGTGTTGTGAATCTAGTACCAAATTATTTCACTTGTGACCTGAAGGACGAAACGGAAGACAGCTGGAAGGAAAGTATAATCTCTTGCATATTCGTTTCGTGCTCGCTGGCGACTCATCGGTAGGAGCCGGTTTTACTCCCTTTAACCACTATCTATTTGGGTGAGGAGTGTGGGACAGTAGAACGGTACAATCTCCTAGACATATGTGTAAATCTATTGAACTTTTGCTAACATCATATGAGGTATCGACAATTAGAACTTGAATGCTATCTCACACTATATACTATATATCTTGATTCTGTACAGGATACTAACACAATGGCTTTTGTGTAAGTAAACAATTCCAACAGTATAGTACTGAAAAGAAACATCACGCTAACACTAGGTATCCCGAGTCTGTACATAGTATCAAAATGATGGATATCAATGTATACTATGGTTCACCGAAATTTCGAATTACAACTATTTCTCAACACCTGTCACTCCAGTAAATCAGTTCACCCTGGACTTGATCGATGTTCGTTACAACATTTCGCTGTAAGCATTACATAATTCAATTAGATATATAACAATTAAATACTGTTTGTTGCGGAGAACTGATATATATGCAAGAATGTATAAGGTGTTGCAGACTTGTAACAAATTATTTCACTTGTGTCCAGTCCGATAAAGGAAAGACTGCATGAACGGTAATTATAATCTTATGCACATTCGTTTCGTGCTATTGGCGACTCATTATTAGAAGCCGGTATTACGCCATTTAACAAAAAAAATTTGGGTAAGGAATTGAAAATTACAACTATATATGTACACCTGTTTCTGCATTAAATCCAATAAATCCTTCACGTCACAAGTGATCAAATTTTTTACTTGGTTTGCAAACGCTTTACACATTCTTGCATATATATTAGTTCTCCGCATCAAACAGTGTTTAACTATTGTGTCTTTAATCGAAAACAAAATTATGATGACGAATAGATACACTGTACCAACTAAATTTTGATTTCAAAATTTGCGAATAGCAATTATTTTTAAAACAGTTTAACCCAGAGAAGTAAATCATTCTGCAATTGATCGATTTGTGTTATCAATTTACAATTCAAAAAAGTATGTAACCGTTTGAAACTGTTGGGGCGATAACTAATATATATGCAACTGTGCATTATGTGTTGCAGATTTCCTATAAAGTAGTTCAAGTATGACCAGAAGGATAAACCAAAGTCTGCATTAACAGAAATTATAATTTTCTTCACATTCGTTTCGCGTTTAATGGCGACTCGATGGTAGCAGACTTTATTATGCCCTTTATTCACTTTATGTTTTAGTGGAGAAAATATCGTCATATTTCATTTCTTTCATGAATGAAGTTTATACTATCAGATCGTGCTGTACTGGTTTTAATCTTCAGGGCATTTTTACCTAATTTTGCTAGGTGCCGAAAATTATTTTGCGCATATTTTATATCGCCGCAGAAAACAGTATCTAATATTACTAGGTATCATTGGATTTTGTCATTGTTACGCCGATATCTGAAAAATGGTGTCGACCAAGGCCAAAATGGATATAATTTCTAAAGAAACAGGAGTTTAAAAAAGGTTCTAATTATTATTTTTTGTGAACTTTTGCAGACATTGAAAAACATGCTGTTGTTATCATCTACATTTTTGGTACCATAATTTTGTCACCGGTTTCTTACATAATATCCATCTTGCTGTTATACTTTTCAGATTAGGAATATAAAATACAAGCTGCGATTTGGCTTTGAATTCGCATTTTCGGAGATTAGTTAATATTAGCTTCACTACATCAAGTGTATACATTTATATAGGTATTTGTGCATGCTTATGTCCAACATTCCTCAACAAAATTTATCGTAAATTGTGTGTAATACAGGCAGGAAACACGAAACAAATGTGCAAAAAAGTATTCGTTCCATTCTTGCTGTCTTTGTTTTATCCTTCTGGTAATATTTGAAGTAATAATTTTACTGGTTGTAGAAGATCTATTACACACGAGAATACTGTTTACGTTGAAAGTTTTTGTTTGGCCGAATAATAATATCAATTAAATAAGTAGAACTGCAAAATTACAGTTTCTTTTTTAATTGGAAATTTTACTTCTATATATTGTGTAAATTTGCAATTTTTCGTGATCAATTTATGAATAATATTCATTTAGATTGACACATCTTCCTTAACGCTTTCGGTTACATTTCACAAACAATTAATAAATCATTAATATTCATGTAGTACAATGATGATCCTTATCTTTTGTCAGTGCCTATCTAATGTTTGCCTAAGATGCGTTTCATTAGTAGCACGAAACTTCCGATAAAATGCAGCACATACTTACAGATAATAGCTGTCAACGAACGGGCAATAGAAATAAATGGCTTGGCAAATATCATATTATGTGCACAATATTTTTGAAATTAGATTTTTTTCTTTAATATGGTAAGTTCAATATTCTAATACAAAATTTAGTCGTTCAAAGCAGTGAATTTCCTTCCAGAAAATAAAATTAGAAAATGAAATTCAAATATTTTTTTAAATTATTTTTTTTATAATTTAAATAATACCTGTAAAGTATTACGTTAATTAAGCAGCCTCATAAGGACGCTCCCCTACGTAATTGCCACTGAAATATAAACAAAAGTAATTGATTAGTTAAATAATGAGACGAAATAGTTTATGCAAAAGAATAAAGAAAATCACTGATTTAAATATAATCATACCAGAGTTTAAGCCAGAAATTGCCGTGAATTACCATGAACAACCAATTTATTTTAAAAAATTTCAAAAATAACTTTAGAATCATTGTGACAACCAGCATATACCGTGTACCGTAGTTGCACACGATTGTTTATATATATATATATATATATATATATATATATATATATATATATATATATATATATATATATATATATATATATATATATATATATATATATATATATATATATATATATATATATATATATATAACAAGAATCTTTGTATAAAACTGAATATCCTTTGTTTGTTCAATTTATTTCATAATTATTGAAATATTAAGAACATTTATGCAAATATTTTGCACGAAATATTGCCGTTTAACATAACATTTAAAGGTAAATACCGATACCACAAAACCAAGAAAATATTTTTATACTGAATGTATTTATCTAAGAAAAATTCATGCTATCTACAAATTGAGTCTGTATAGGTTTACAGAACATGAAATCTTTTCAAAATTTTGCCGCAAATATTATAAAGTTCACTTTTAACATTAACAATACCATTTTTATTTCCAGATTACGTTAATACAATTTTAATGTAAGCGCTATTAAATAATTAAACATTTTACATTATATAACTTTCGATGAAATATTAATACCTTTTATGAACAATAAGACACACGTTCTTACACTTTTGGTTAATTGAAGCGCTTACACTTTTATGTTATTAATCAAAAATAGCTCGAATTGCAGTACGCAGCAGTTGGAAAATGATGGAATGACACAGGTAAATTTGATTTCTTGCACAGGAATCTTTTAACGGGTATGAAATTACCAATAGTTTCAACAAAAATAGTATTTAATCAAAATGATATATTTCTATATACATCCCTGTATGTATTGCAACATAATTGTACTTTAAATGTTGCGTCAGAAAGATGTTTGAACAGATTAAACTGTTTTAAATTATCTTAAGATAGGCGAACAAAGTACGCATGGGAATTAGATTTTAACGCGCGGCTCCGCGTTACAACCCGAGTATCATTTATTCGGATGCGGTTTTCCTTACGGTCACATATGCTAATTCAGGTTTTACACAATATTTCTACTAACTGTGCTTTTACAAAAAATCTCTTTTAGTTTCAATAGGTTTTAATTTAGATTTCTTGAACTGCAATTTTATTTGTATTTAATAGTGTTTTGTTTAAGAATAAAACCCACCCGGGCTTAATACGCCGATAACATACAGTAGATTTATGCGATCTAATGCTCAAAGCCAGGATTTTATATTATTGTAGTCTATTCTTCTATAAATAACTCCTAACAGTTCAGCTATGACATTCTAGATTTTAGTTTTTCCTTTTTCAATCACTCATACGAAAACCATCTCTTCTGCTAAGATATTCTCGAATTAATCATTGTGTTTATTGTGACTTTGCTTTTATGCCTAGATAGTAACTTCTTTTGACAATAGATACTTCTTGACGTTTAAAGCAAGGCCAATTTTGACTAACAGTGAATTTTAATTTAATTTGCAACATTGTGTACAATATACGTATGATGATTCGACTTAGTCTTCTCACATCACCCGTTGGAAAGAGATCGTACGTTAATCATGAGCACGGCCCACGAAACTAATTTTCTCCGACGACCGCTACCAAGCATATGTAGGAATGGCAGGGCATCTTTGAATAAACAGCTACGTCGCAAAATCTCTTACAATAAACAAAAGACCTCCTAGACGTTAACTCAAATGTTAGTTATGTAAAAAAATATGTTAAAGTATCATTTGTTTAGGGTAAATAAATAGATTTGACAACAACATTTTAACGAACTTGTGTGTAATGTTTACATATACCTTTGCATGTGTTTGATTTGTAATCGCAATATTTATATTCACTCCACAACATTTGAACTGCCCTAAATTAACGAAAATGTAATATTAAAAATAATGAATATCAAATTGATGTTTTGGAGATGATTCGCGGCGAAATAATGATTTTACGATTTTAAAATTTAAATAAGCTTGCATGAGTTGAAAATATACTTCGGTAGAAATTGTAAAAAGTAGCTGGGCTAAATAAGAAATTACGTATAAAATACAGGAGAACAATTTGAAATTTAATAACGTTTAATTAAAGGTGAATAAACATTTCAGAATATTTCTGGATTTAATATATTTGCCGTGGTATACCATATTTCCAAAAATTAGGATTTGCGCAATGTAAGATACAAACAAATTAACATTCTTTAATTTTATTCACAAATAAAAAATAACTGGTTATAATATATTTTTCTTGATTCAACAGAAGCCGACTTTGATATACTTCAAATGTTTAAAAAAACAATCATAGAATTTTGCTTATAATGTATGAAGCATCATATCATTGATTCACTTTTGTCGAGATAACGGGAATTTGAAAATGAAAACCAGTAATCTCGAAATAATTATGATACTTTCATGACAGTAAAAATTTTACAAATGCATAATTTTTTTAACCGTTAAATAGGCGAATAAAGGAAAGTAGCTGACTGCTTGATATAATCAAACATACTGTTTCACTTTCTAAGATCCCGCCCAGTTTTGCCCGACCCAGAACCATTGTTTTGTTTGCCGATCCTTTATGGTGTCATGTCCCGCAGTACAATTGTTGGCCCACCTCTGCGCTGATTTCTCAAGTTCAATGTTCCATCTCTGAAATATATTGTAAAGAAAAACGTTAATCAGAATGCACCTCGAGCCCTATATGTGGTGTTTTTCTTGCTAAATGTTAAGAAAATTTAATAAAATTATGGAAAACCAAAGCACTTATGCTAAACTTTTGTTATTTTATTTCGTGGACATATCAAAATTGGTGCTTTATATTCCAGATGATAAAATTACTTTTTCTATAATTACTAAGTGTCATTGTAATAAGGAAGTTAAACTGAAGCAGTATCGCAATTATAATATCACGATATACGAATACACCTAGGGAATTTCCACTTCCTAGGTTATGTTAGGATGATGGTTTTTGGAAATTTACAGCTTCATTTTTAAAATTTAACAAAAATGTTTATTCGCGAGAGTCAGGTTTTAAACTAAAGAAGAAAAACACTATGTGTCGTTTCATTTTGTTACACGGTAGAGATTAAAGTATTCATTGAAATTATGTATGAGTTTTCGCACACCTAGTAGCAAATTAATTGCAAAATGTCAAGAAGGATAAAAAGACGACATGAACAAAAATTAAAATTTCGAGCAAAACATTTCGCGCTTACTAGCATCTAACTTTTAGAGGATTGTTATCCACCTTCAAGCAATTAACATTTGTTGCAAGGAATGTAGGAAAATATGACATTACAATCTGACATATTAATGTGAATACCTAAAGTAGTGATATAGCAGAGAGAATTGACAGTTATCTGAAACTTTTGCAATCGCAAAAGCAACATGAAAGGCAAAAAACGTTTGAAATTATGTATACATTTGAGAAATAGCTTACAAGCATCGGCATCGATTTTGCTCTCGGCTGTCCTTGGACTGTGCCATATGATAGTTGAGCTCGTAATTTGTTGTGCGCATTAATAAACATATTTCGTTCATTTAGCGTCAGAGCTGCCATATCAGGAAGGAGGCATCCTATTACCGCTAAAGAAATTGTGACAGCTTGAATTAATAACATGCTCTGTTAGGGCATAACCGCTGAAAAGATCTGCAATACAACGGGTGACGGTGGACAAATTATTTTAAAGAGTTCATTTTTGAGCAAATTTTAAATAATAATCGAATTGCATAAGGCCAAATAATTTATGTGATATGAATAAACTGCTCATGTAAAAATGAATTAACTTTTATTTTTGGATATATGATGTTACCGCTGGTTTCATAAATATTGATTTGTTTTTAAAAACATTGTAAATTTATTTGGAATTATTTTGCTCATTGTGGAAAATTTTGATTTGTATTTTGTGACTCTAGTATTCAGTATTTATTGGGATCTTTAGGTTTTTTAAACTGAGAAGAAATTATTATTTTAAATGTTATTACAGGAAGGATCTCAAATTCACTTCAAGTAATAATCCCGTATATACGATTTTCCATGTTTTCACTTTCTGAAAAGAAATCTTTTGAAACCAGTGAGGTGGTAATTAAAGGCACTTTGCTGAAATAGATGTGTTTAAATAAATCTTAAATTTAAAAAATGGATACGAGTAATGTTTATTTTCGTCCATGTTGTCTTCGTTTTATCCTTCTGTTCACAAAAGTATTAATTTGTTACTAGTTTTGATACACCTAAAACATACCTGCAAATAAATTAGTTCTCCACAACAAACAGTTTTTTAACTGTTATATATCGAATTGAATGATGTCATGCTTACCGCGAAATGTGATAACTGATATCGATCAAGGCCAGGGTGTATGGATTTACTAAAGTAACAGGTCTTCAGAAATTGTTGTAATTCTCAATTTCGGTGAAATATAGCATAAATTGATATGCACCATGTTGGTACCATGTTCCGACTCGGAAAACATAATGTTAGTACCATGTACCTTTTCGGTACAATAATGTTGGTATCGGTTACTAACACAATAGCCATAGTGTTAGTATCCTTTACAGACTCAGTATATATATTATATAGTGTGAGTTAGCGTTGAAGTCGCATTGTCGTATGACTTTATATGATGTTTGCTTCACTATTGCAGGTTTACACATTCGTCTAGGATATTGTACCGTCCTATTATTCCACATTCTTGACCAAAATATATTGTGGTTAAAGGGCGAATACCGGCTCCTACTGATGAGTCGCCAGTAAGCACGAAACGAATGTGCATGAGATTATACTTTCCATTCATGCTGCCTTTGGTTAATCCTTCTGGTCACAACTGAACTAATTTGCTACGAGGTTCGCAACACCTAATACATACTAACAGCAATGTTTGTTGGAATAACGTGCAAATGATTGATGTAATTGAGAAATTTAGTTTAAAAGAAGGTGCTGAGTTATTTAATTTTTCTAAATTAGACAATCATTCCGACTATATAGAATCTCGAAATCTGGTGTCTTTGAGTGTCTCTCCAATGATAGTGACCCATAGCCCATTCAAAATTAGGCGACCGCGCCAGGATCAAATTTAGCATAAAGATATGCTAAATATAAAGATCGCGCTATCCGTCATCTTATGGACCGCTATATAATTCGCCATACGTGCGGACAATACTATCATTCTGTTTAGGTTCTAGAGGCAAATATGTGTTTATAAACTAAAGGTACTTACCGACTACACAGAATTTTCACCTTGCGCTTGGTTGTCATGTTTGATTCGTTAAAAAGAATGTTATCTAGATTCAAAAATATTATCATAGAAACCGAGCCATTTAATTTATTTAAGCTTCTTTTGGAAGAACTTCAAAGACGGTATCGACCCAAGAGGGCAAAACATATGACTAACTTATTACGTCAGAAAACGCTGGAAAATCAACTTTCGTCTGAATTTCGCGACAGATTATTTTCAAATTTCATTGGGTTTGATATCTCTCAGATATGGTAAACCGCGTTTTCATGGCAGAATTTCACACAAGATTAAGAAGCTACCGAGATTTATATAAAAAGTTAGAGGCAGAGTGGTCAAAGAAGCTCAGAGTATTGGACCAGTTGTTTGGCCAGTAGAATTTTAATCTGTATGCAGTAGCAGCTGACTCATGTATAAATCGGCAACTCCGACTAATTTAGGAAAGAATCTTGACCTTGGAAAATGACCTAAGTATCTCCCAAAGGGATATGTGTTTGGTGAAGCAAGTTACATAATTTAGGAAGAGCTGTGGCACATTTTTAACGGACAAAGTCCAAAGAACATGCACCGCCTAAGAATGATCAAAGTCCACGCGAGTGGTGAATTTTGCACCGTAAATATGCCGAGTTTGGAATGTGTTAGGGCGATGGATTGGAAGGAAGTACATGTCCTATTGCCAAACATAATTCTTCGGTAAACTAAATGAAAACCCATTAGTGGGAGCCGTAGGGAATGTTGCAAATGCTAGGCCTCATTGAATGCATAATCAAGGCGGTCTTAAATCCTCCAAATTAAGTGCAAGTATTTCGAAAGTAGATAATCACTATAGTGCTGAATGTAAATATGCTATATTTCAGATTGAAAGACATCTCAAAATGGTAACGATAAGTTAGTCAAAGTGGATGAACTTCGTCAGCATTTTTAAATCCATTGTAGTGCAAATTGGTAGTCCCAAATCTGATTATCCACTATAGGCTGCTAACGAAAAACCAATTATGATTAAGAGTGCTGACGTTGTTTCAGTGAGATTTGGGGCAGAAACCCTTATTCAATTGGAATGTTCTGGTTGTTGACGTTAATGAAAACATTAATGGGATGGAAGGTTTAAGTAATTTCCACCTTGCTTTAGATACCTAGACCAGGAGTTTGAAGAATTTAAGCTATTGATGGAGAAAGAAATTTGCAGGCATTCAGAGTCCAACTCTGCTCTCTAATCGCGTTTGCTCCCACACTTGTATCACCACACTGAACGTTTTGTAGTAAATATAGTCAATTAAATACGGAAACGAAAGGTGGTTCATGTCCACTTCCGAATCAAAGTAACTTGATCAGAGATAGGGAAGGGTATTAGGTTGACACCACGTTAGATCTCCAAAAAGATTACCAATAAAGAATAACCGCAGCGCAAATTCCTTAAAGAGCATCGCATGAATTCTTATGTCTTCCTCTTTTTAAATAATAAAAGTCAGAAATTTTAGAATCTGTCTGCGGAGGTTCTTTAAGACTGACAATTAGCTAGGTGTATGTAAATGACGTCATTATTTGTAGTCAACATAAGGAAGAACATTACGGGAAATCGAACGCTATATTATCGCAACAGAAATATAATTTGATTCTTAGTAAATCCAGATAAGAGCAATTTTAGCCTTACGACATTGACATTTAGTGGAGAAACCATTTCTAAGGAAAGAATTAAACTTCCGACGATAAGATGAAAACCATCAAAAATGTGCCAGAACATATAACTGTACGCCAAATGCGTAGAATCTTGTAGATAATTAGTTACCACCTTCGTTTTATACCTGGTTTAGCAGCAATTATAAGGTAGTTTCATCGAAATTTCAGTGATAATTATGAAGTAGCAATCCTGAAGGTTACGAGATCTTAGTCAGACTTAGATTTTTCAATGCATAGTTGGATGTCGCGATATTTTGTAACGTTAAGTATAATTAGTGACCGTGGTTGTCAGTCAATGTTTGACCTATATTTCATTTCTTTGAATGTCATGTGGCATTCATGTTCATATAATCCCAATGGTAATAGGATATTTGAGAGGCTGCAAAATGAGCTAAATAATGCATTACAATGCTACGGAGGATCAAGTTGGATACATGATTTTCCTGGAGATTTGCTTGCAAAGATAAAAAGATACCGAAACGTCCAAACCAGAAAGTATTTCTCTAGAGTCATTGAGATTACTTGTAGATCTTCTATTAGACACTCAAAATGTCCACGATTAGACCTGTAGTTCATTAGATTAGTTAATATATTCTTTATTATTCTTATTCACTTAACTGAAAACCAAGACAAGAATTCCAAGGTCTAATTGCTGTGTATTTTATGATTTAATGCAGGAATCAAATGTATGCAGAACTAAACAAAACAGAATTTAATTTTTCTTAATAAGATTGTCATTCGGCATATGTGAAGTATGCATAATTGGCGTCTCAGTCTTTGTCTGTAGATGGAGATGAATTCCCTTTAACAAAAGACTCGCAAATGCATCAGAAAAATATATGTCATGCAGGAATATTTAATTTAAAATTCAACTTAAAGAGTTACAATGAAAATTTGCATGGATAAGCACCCACATTTGGTTCCAAAAATTAAATTTAAGAGAATTTTGCTAAATGTACATTGGTATATAATGCAAATATTTTGTTCATTAAACTTTGCTCTGTACTGTCTAAAAATTAGTTATTCTAAAGAAATTATATGGTCAAAGTTTGACCTCTAAGTGGAAATTTTTTTGTATATCCCGGTAAGTCAACTTCAAAAGATTCGCTACTAGACAGACGTATATGCAAAGTAACAAAAGTTTCATAAAATAAAGATACATAAATTGGTGAAAATCATTTATTCAAAATTCAAAATTTCTGAGTAATTAAATTTGATACCGGCACAATATATCGAGTAATGATGATTAAAGTGGAAAATTACTGAGTGATATTTTAAACAATGATTTTTAAACTTGTATTCATTATATGCTCGATTATGGTAAATAAGAAAAGTCTTTTTCCAAAATAATAATGAAAAGGTCGCCTATTATATAGCCAACCATGAGAACTGATTTATTAACAATAACTGTTATTTGATTTAAGATAAATGAAATCCATAGACAAAGTCAAATTAAATATTGAATATTCTAGCCATTTGGTTATGTATGAAAATTAATTCATCTATATAAGTGTAATTTAATTCGAGATATATATATATATATATATATATATATATATATATATATATATATATATATATATATATATATATTCTTTTGAAATGCGAGCTTTAATAAAATTCATTGTACCCTTCTTATGTGCAAAAACAAAAAGAAATTTTATCAGATATAAGAAAATTTTCTTTCGCATGGTCTTCTCAAATATCTACTCATGAACATATCTTTATATATAAATTGGAAAGCAAAACAAGATAGAAATACGTGAACAAAGCGAGTGTGAAAAATAGAAACCAATCAAATTGCGTGCGTCACATCCAGTTCAAACTCAATGCTTGTACGTGCTTCTTCTGCTTACATAAATCCGGCTGCAATTTGTTTATCCATAAGGCTTCGTATGTGGCTAGCTCCCTTTTGTTCTTGCATTTAGTAATTACTTTGAATGCTACGTCTGGAGAACATACGTGCGATGTTTCGATGATGTGTTGCGCAATAGCAGACGTGTATTCACCATTTGATTTAAAACAGGCGTTCAAGTTGCAATGTTCTCTCATTCGAGTAATTAACCGTCTGGTCGATCGGCCTACGTAAGTGGCTAGTTCGACAACTTGAACGCATTACGTAAACTACTAGGTAATTATTCGGTATCGCCGATTAACGGCTGAGTTTCTAAACAAAATTCAAGATATAGCTGGTAAAGGCAAGATGATGGTACCCTAAGATGACACTCGTCGTTTGGCTGCATTACAAATGTGCGTGCCAATGCTGATGCAACCATTGACATTATAGTGCCAAGCGGTAGAACACGATGCATCCCCCTTACCATGGGCAAGCTCTACGCAGACGCTTATCTTATTCTGGCACGACAGACGTACGATCTCGTTTCAATGGAAAAATCTACAAACAGACTGATGGTGTCGCAATGGGAAGCCCCTTGATCTCCAGTGTTGGCTGAGATTTGTCTAGGGCACCTAGCCAATACATCATTAAAGAGTGACGTAAGTAATGTGCTCAATATATACAGTTACGTGGATGAGATATTTCTTGTACTTAACCAACCGGTCGCAATCACGAACATTGCTTGAAAGTTTCAACCACGCACAGTAGATATATCGTTATCACGTCAGATGGCACGAGAAAGCTGACTGTCATGCCAATCCTGTGCAGACCATGTTAAAGAAAGAAACTAATGGTAAATTGAACAGAACAATTTACCATTAGTAACTTTCTTAACATGGTCATGCACAGGAAAGGCATTACAGTCAGCTTTCTCGTGCCATTTCAATATAAATTATCAACAGTTCGTGGTTGCTTTTCAAGAATTGACAGGTTGGTTAGTCAAGATTCTAAAGAAAATGAATATAATAAAGCAATTAACGATTTAATGTCTAATGGCTATCCCAGACAATTAATTGAATCAATTATTAAAAGGGGAGTTAACCAGAAACAGACGTACTATGGGCCAGAAAAGAAAACCGTCTACCTAAACATCCCATTTAAGGGGATGCAGTTTCCCGAATGGCACAAAAGAAAGTTGAAGCAGCATTGACACGCACATTTAATGCAGCCAAACTACGAGTGTTATTTAGGGTAACACACTTGCCTTTACCAGCAATCAAAGAGAAACAGCCGTTAATGTCGATATCAAATATTATTTACCAATATACATGCGCAAGTTGTCGATCAACTTACGTAGGCCGATCGACCAGACGGTTAATTACTCGAATGAGAGAACATTGCAACTTGAACGCCTGTTTTAAATCAAATGGTGAATACACGTCTGCTATTGCGCAACACATCATCGAAACAACGCACGTATGTTCTCCAGACGTAGCATTCAAAGTAATTACTAAATGCAAAAACAAAAGGGAGCTAGCCACATACGCAGCCTTATGGATAAACAAATTGCAGCCGGATTTATGTAAGCAGAAGAAGCACGTACAAGCATTGAGTTTGAATTGGATGTGACGCACGCAATTTGATTGGTTTCTATTTTTCACACTCGCTTTGTTCACGTATTTCTATCTTGTTTTGCTTTCCATTTAATATATAAAGATATGTTCATGAGTAGATATTTGAGAAGACCATGCGAAAGAAAATTTTCTTATATCTGATAAAATTTCTTTTTGTTTTTGCACATAAAAAGGGTACAATGAATATATATATATATATATATATATATATATATATATATATATATATATATATATATATTTTCTTAGACCATTTTTTATCAGGAACTCACTAAAATCTTGTTAAGATTAGCGCCCATATCTTGAAATAAGGCATTTACTTCAGTCTAATAATTCATCTAGAACGCAAACCAGGCCATGAACTACATCCATTTTTTTCAGTGTTATATCTTATTTTATTTTTTGTTCTGCCTTTCTGTCAGGTGAATCTCATACGGCATCAATGTTGACATAGTTTCAACTAGCTGTGTTAGGAAGTAAATTATAACACATTTCTAAACTGAAAATGACAATTATAAAGCACTCTATATGTTTCCTTGATTTATAAACCATAGAATGATTTCCACGCCTAAAGCTTGCCACACGTTCAAAATAATTAGCATTTGAAAACAGTAATAAAACTTTTCATTGGCATTGTTTCCTGACTTTATGTTTAAATTTCGAGTCTTAATGAGAAGTTGTTAAGAAAATTGTACAAATATGACAACTAATCCTATTTTATCAATTAATTTAAAATGGCGTACCTTAACAAATAATCTTAAATTTTGTTAACGTACGAACTCGGGAAAATATTTTTGTGAAAGATCGTTAATAGTACATTATCAACGTCAGTATTATTTTTTTCATTATCAAGTCAAATGCCTAAGAAAGTAGAAGTTACAGTGATATATATATTTGAGACGATAAAGCCAAGTTTTATTATTCCTAATTCCACAATCGGAAATTTTAGATCAAGTGAAGTCGTGTCAAAAAGATAAAGCAGATTTTCATCGTTCATATTATCTATCGTGCCGAAGAGAGTCGTCGAGATTTGCTTGCTTTAAACTTTTCCCTTAGCAACACAAAACATTTATTTTAAATTTCATTTAGTTTTTTTTCATGAAGAATACCAACTAAAGAAAACGCTTAAAAGAAATATGAACATCTAAGCCTGTAATGTGAGTGACAGAATATGTTGCTTCTTGAATTTTAGTAAATAAAGGTAGAAATCAATTTACAAATTACACTTTACTTACCGACTGTGTTATCAACAAAAATAAAACTGCTACTTTGCACACTGCCCAGCAACAATTGCGAAAATGCAGCAAGTGCACTATTGACTGAAGTATACGAAAATTGAATCGTCGGAGTTTGTATCGACTCACTGCTCGGCGCATATTGTATTGGATTAGCTTTATATCGATTGTTTAACAGAACAGAATTAATCAATAATAGAAACGCCGTCGAAGCATTTGACAAAATTCTACAATACACCAAGCAGATTTTAAACACGTGGTTCATAATTTAGCTTTAAAAGACCGATGGGACATGAGTGGGAACATGTTATTTTTCGTCAAATATCAATATTATTTAAACTAAATTTAACCAATAAGCAGGCTTCCATATGCTTACTGATGTTGGCTTTGAATATGGTGAATTGCTACTACCAACCGCGCAATCAATGATTTTTTAATTTTATTATCTATATATATGTGGAGAAAGCTGCAAAAACGTTAATGTTCGTGACTGCATAGAAATTGTGCAGCCGACATTTCCAGTCACGTACAATGTATGCATGACCAATAGAGGTGAAAGCCACATATCTAATTTTTCTTTTCATATATATGCATTGCAGTTTTAGCCTCGTGAGACAGTTTTCCATCGTACTTTTTTGATGATCATGGAAAGTCGAAACGCGTCAGTACGTGTATGTTGTTCGACGACTGGTTAAAAACAATGGGATTGGTGTTTACTTCAATTTCGCAAACTTGCTACTATGAATATTGTGGATTGTCTGAATTCGAAGAACAATAATTATTACTCAATGTATTTTTATTTATTGATCATTCAAATTTGTAACTTCAACTAATTATCATCACATCCGAATTTCTTAGTCATATTTATATACTACTGTTGTATAATCATTTGTGCCATATATATATTTCTTAAATAGTAAAAAAAATTATATAGGAACCGAAACATTTAGTCTAAAAAGATGGTGTAATCCCACATTCGAATGCTTCTTGCATTGCCGGTGCTAAAACCCGAGCCATTATATCCTAAGTCTAGTAATGCTGGACAATTTAGTGGTGCCAACTCCTATACCTATACATTACAAAAGCTTTAGTTGCACCAACTTTCAAAAAGCGCTATTTTTCATCCAATTATAAACTATATATGTATATATAGAGAGAATAACCTTTCTATGTGTGACATGGTTCTGCTCTATAATGAAAGATTTAGAGTGGCTTTTTAGAACTTTAGGTCAAAAAATGCCAATCAAACTCCACATAATTAGTAGCTAACCAAAACATAATTTGGAATATTATAAATACTTGGGTGTAGTGATATCAGTCCAAGACACATAAGCAAACGAACCCTAGCTCGAACTGTGTTCGCGGCAAACTCATACAATAACTTTACGTGTTCCTCTAAAGGACCAAGCCGGCCTACTCAACGAATCTCTTTAACTAACTTAAGCAGTGTTTAATCTATAATGACTATATATATACTATATATATATATATATATATATATATATATATATATATATATATACATGAAAGCACAAGAGACATAGGAGAGTTGTATTGTTGGGATGGATGAACGAATATATCTTGATAATGATAGTGGGTAAAAATAAGATTTATTAATAAATTTTATTCCATGGATTAAGTGGGTTTCATATTTTAAATAGTAGTGAAACTGGTAACGATATATATATATATATATATATATATATATAGTATATAAAGTTCTATATATTATAATTAATTTATTTGTAAATAAACTGAGATTGAATTATTGAGAGTAGTTCACTTTCTGAATATTAAACAAATCTATTCGTTCAAAAAGAAAAGGTAAAATATTTTTACTCAATCATATATTTCATGAAATACTACTCTATTTAGTGAGCGTGATCAATTTTATTTTTAGCTCTATCTATCTTATTTGTAGTACGAGATTAGGCTAGATTGATAATTGTTCATTGAAAGTAATTAACTGCGAATAGTTTATCAACATTCGTGAGAAACATTAAAATTTTAAAGCGACATCACTAACAAAACATCCATGGAGCGGATTTCATGTTTTGATTACTTTAAATGGTATTTTGGAATTTAGTTGATAGAATATTTCAATATTGCGTGATTAAATGATTTTTTGACATTGAATACGCTTGAACACATTAGAGTATTACAATAGGACAAACTCATCATCTTGAAATGTCTTCGGACCATTTTATTTTCGTAATGAAGTAACCCGCACAAAAGGTGATTTCTTCCTAAGTACAGGATGTTGATGCCAACCTATCAACCTGTAGTTGGAATCAACTGCTCCTTTAAATTTTTTACTGACCTCGTCAAAGAACAAACTACAGGGACCAGTTTTATTGCAGAAAACAGCGACAAGAATAAACTTTAATAATTATTTCTATTTATAATGTTGATTTTCAAAAATACGATAGTCAATAAATTGTCTTCAATCAATGTTAAATAATATAGTAACGTACAAATTTACTTACTTCCAGGTGTTTTCTGGAAAACTTCAAAAGTTGGACAATTAATTGCGTTATTAGTAATGATTCCAGCGTCTAAATGGCGTGCTAAATATGAAAGGATGCAAGTGCTCGAAGTTGGATAAGTGGCATCGATCACGACGTCAGGGTGCCTTATGCCATTGTCTGCTTTTGTATCGGAGCAAACTACAAGTTAATGTTATAAATTTAAGCTTTAACGTTAAAAAGTTTTGATAAGTTTTATAGTTTAAAATCTTAGTTGAGACATATTACAAAAGTTCAGCGTGATCCTACATCACATAATAATTTAGCACATTCGCTCTAATCGGATTTTTCAAACAATTGTATTAAAATGAAAAATTTATAACGCGTAAGTTTATCATCTAAACAATCATTGTTTATAAGCTTTTCGTATTAATATAAGGTCGCCACCTTTTTGGGATTGTATCACGATTGACTCACTGATGATCTTACAAGGCCTACAGCATGTGTCTCCAACAGCATTTGACAAATAATGTCCAGCTCCCAGTCTGCACACAATAACTAATGAAAGGCCGAAGTTTATCGCTTGCCTATCAAAACTAGATGTTCAAGTAATTCGGTGCTCGTCAGATATAGATTGCAGACAATCTAAGAGAAGGGAAATAAAATTAACTCCTATGTCGTCTGTCGCGCACATACGAGGTTTTAGCAGGCTCCAGAAGATAATCTAAAGGAAGTTTAAACTTGAATTTGCCTCGCAGATTTATCTTGATTCTGTACAGATTAGAGGTGAAGCCTTGAACAAAAAGCAAAATTGGATGACAGTGGAAAAAATATTCCAAATTCACTTCAATGTGAACTCACCGAAGCCGATATTTATGTATATCTCCACAGAAGGCCGTCGCGATATTGTTAGTGAGTTTTAAATACCAAATACATCAATTTTAATCAAGGCAGCGATTGTGGAATCAGTATGACATCCAAGAAACAATATCGTTGCCCAATAGAAAAACCGAAAAACTTTCACTATAATACACGGAATTTTGTAGAAGAAAATTTAGTTTTGTTAAAGAAAATGTGTTATTTAGAAAATTAATTATTTTTATAAAATTTGGAATTCTTTTAAATTAAATTTTTCACAACAATAGCTTTCATATATAAAACATCAATGATTTGATTACTTCTCATATCTTCATCTAAGCGATTGGATATTCGATACCAATTTATTAAGAAAGAGTAAAAAGTAAGTAGGTTTTAAAGTAGGAGTTTGAGCTTGGTAACAAGGACTAGTGGCTGTCTTTTAACAATCAAAAAACTTCAACGAAACGTCTGGATACATTTTTTTGCTCAACGTGACAAACATTAGTGCACAATGGGTAGAAAATTATCTCTGTGGGCACGGAGTTGCGAATAAGCGAAAACATTGTGCGGTTTTCTCTTAAATTGATCTATTAAATAAGAATCTTTTGCCAACCAGCATAGAGACAGACAAAAAATTCAATGCAATAACCACGAATACTTACCGATAAATTGAAGTATTTTAGACAAATTGTTAGGTTATATACGTATTAGTAAACGCCTTTACATATGAAAATTATCTTTTTAAAATGATTCGCATGACGTCGCTGCCAAAAGTGAATTAGAAATTGTTGGACACGAGTATTTGCTACGCAATAGAAGAATTCAATTGCACTCCGTGAAATAAATTATGCAGGAAAAAAACAGATATTTTTTAGTAAAATGATTTTTCGCCTCATCTATCATGTTGCAAGTTTATCGACACCAAATTTCCGTTTTGTTCCATTAAACTTTCCAAAGAAATATACGAACTGCTCATTATTAATTTTGGAAATACCAATTTTCGAATATCTTCAAATGAGCATTAATTTATAGAAATATTTTGCGCATTTGTAAAGAATTTTTGCGCAGATTGCCGAAAATCTACACAATTGATAGCACTCATAGGTCGATAAAATCTTGATTTCTTTACATTTTCAGGCGTTTAGAGTGGCTGTTTCAATAAATTTTGGGTTCTCACTGGTTCTGCCTTTCATACGCTTACCATGCTATTCTAAATTACCAAGTTTTTTCGAATTCCCATCAACTTTTCGGGGCATCTTTTCTCACCCCATCATCACTATATAAACACAATTATCACAGGGAAAACAACGTGTGGAAAATGTGGTATCCTTATTCAAGAAAGATATATTCATATTTATTTACTTACAGGATATTTAGGTCTGCAAAAATATCCGGATTTAATGACTATTCACATATATCCACATGAATACACGACAATAACTTTAAACACACCCACATATACACACAAATATGTGCGTACACTCATCCTAATTGATTTATATAGAATAAATATAAACAAACCGCATTGATTTACATATACGTCTATCTGTGTTTTTACACTATTCTAATCACTTTTCCAAACGCGTAATAGAATCAAACAAATTTGCTCTTCCAATTTATTGAATTAAAACTCAAATCCCGGTTTATCTAATCTCATCATGTGAGCAATAGACTATAAACAGAGTTCAGTTAGTAAAACGGTCGAATGAATACAGTATTTCTGTTTTTTTCCAGTTGAAAGTAAAAAATAGTAAAATTATAATTGAAAAACAAAATAATCATACAATGATTATTTATTTTGATCGGTTAATGAAAGAACGTTTTCCTGCGAGAGAGAAAGAGAGTAATAGCGAAGTTTGGACAAGACTGCATATGAGGCCTACAATAAAGAATGGCATATCAGACAAATACACAGGTAAAATACTGTTTGTTGCGGAGAGGTAATATAGATTCAAGTATGTATTAGTTGTTGTGAACCTAGTAACAAATTAGTTCAGTTGTGACCAAAAGGATAAACCAAAGACAGAATGAACGGAAAGTATAATCTCATGCACATTCGTTTCGTGCTTACTGGTGACTCATTAGTAGGAGCCGGTATTACGCCCTTTAACCACTGTATATTTGGGTGAGGAATGTGGGATAACAGGACGGTACAATCTCCTAAACGAATGTGTAAACTTATAGTAGTGAAGCTAACATCATATAAAGTCTTGAAAATGCGACTTCCACGCTAACTCACTCTATATAATATGTATACCGAGTCTGTAAAGGATACTAACACTATGTCTATTACCGTTGTACCGTCCTATTATCCCACATTCCTCATCCAAATATATAGTGGTTAAAGGGCGTAATACCAGCTCCTACTGATGAGTCGCCAGTAAGCACGAAACGAATGTGCATGAGATTACTTTTCCGTTCATGCTGTCTTTGGTTTATCCTTCTGGCCACAACTGAACTAATTTGTTACTAGGTTCGCAACACCTAATATATAATTGCTTAAATACACAATTATTTAAGCCGAAATTTTATATGAATATGTAATATATATGTGTATAAACAATATATATATATATATAAGCAAAAAAGTGGGTTCCTTAAACTTCATGTGGATATAATACACAATGCGTAATTAATTTATCAGTAATATAAATTTAATAATAAAATTTAGTTAGATTTATTTTTACCAACATGATATATAAATATATATAAATGCCATTTATATATACGACAACACACTTTATATGTTATGCATATCTAAATCAATATATAAACAACTATGTGAGTTCCTCCCACATCCTATATAATTATATACGTATCCATCCATATAAACATACGTGTACACACCTTATATAGTATGCATATATAAATGAAACATTAACTACCATATGAGCTACTCTAGCGCACACGATTCACAATGTATCTAGTACATCAGCCGAATATTTTTTTATACTGACATCTTATATGAATATATAAATATATAAAAATACACATTTATATACTTATGCGTTCTAAAATAAACCAAGCTCGGTCGTTTTTATAATAGTGAAGTCAATTATTCCAGTGAAATTATATGCATTCTACAATTATAATAAATCGAATGAATTAGTTGTGAATTTTTTATACTAGCTGAATAGGAATGATTGGTAGTAAAACTAGATAATAGTTATTTTAAAAGATTTGCCTGCTGACGGTCACATTTTATGAATCCATAAATTAATATATGGCATTTAATTCTGTTTAATGATACATTTTCTATTGTATTTAGGTTTAAAATATATTCCAAGGTATAAATTTACAAATTGCATTATAATTTGTACAGAAGCGCTTTCGCTCCATATTATGAACTGATTTTCAAGCGAAATTAAACATAGGAAGAATTAATTTGGTCAAAATGGAAAAAAGGATATAAAAAAAGTATGCCTATCAAAAATGTTTAAATATATCAAACATAGCTAAATGTAGATTCAGACGGGACTAGAGAAGCTCTTTGTAACTTCATTACACGAACGAGAACCTTATAGTCGCACTTTTCTTGATAACTTCTACATATAAATACTGTTTGTTGCGAAGAACTAATATATATGCAAGTATTTATTAGGTGTTGCGAACCTAGTAACAAATTAGTTCAGTTGTGACCAAAAGGATAAAACAAAGGCAGCATGAACGGAAAGTATAATCTCATGCACATTCGTTTCGTGCTTATTGGCGACTCATCAGTAGGAGCCAGTATTACGCCATTTAACCACTTTATATTTGGTCAAAGAATGTGGAATAATAGGACGGAACAATCTCCTAGACGAATGTGTAAACCTGCAATAGTGAAGCTAACATCATCTAAAGTCAACGACAATGTGACATCAATGCTAACTCACACTATATAATATATATACCGAGTCTGTAAAGGATACTAACACTATGGCCCTTGTGTAAATAACTGATACCTTTTTTGAAATCGATGAGTACCGGATACTAACACTAAGGTTTCCGAGTCGGTACATGATACCAACCTGATGGATATAAATTTATGCTAAAGTTCACCCAAATTGAGAATTACAACAATTTTCGAACACCTGTTACTCCAGTTAAACCATACACTCTGGCCTTCATCGATATCAGTTATCACATTTCGCGGTAAGCATGACATCATTCAATTAAATATATTACAGTTAAATACTGTTTGTTGCGAAAAACTAATTTATATGCAAGTATGTATTAGGTGTTGCGAACCTAGTAACAAATTAGTTCAATTATGTCCACAAGGATAAACCAAAGGCAGCATGAACGGAAAGTATAATCTCTTGCACATTCGTTTCGTGCCTATTAGCGACTCATCAGTAGGAGCCGGTATTACGCCCTTTAACCACTATATATTTGGTCAAAGAATGTGGAATAATAGGACGGTACAATCCCCTAGACGAATGTGTAAACCTGTAATAGTGAAGCTAACATAATCTAAAGTCAACGACAATACGACTTCAATGCTAACTCACACTATATAATATATATATACCGAGTCTGTAAAGGATACTAACACTATGGCTATTGTGTTGGTAACCGATACCAACATTATTGTACCGAAAAGGTACATGGTACTAACACTATGGTTACCGAGTCGGTACCTGATACCAACCTGATGGATATAAATTTATGCTAAAGTTCACCCAAATTGAGAATTACAACAATTTCCGTCCTATTATTCCACATTCTTCTACCAAATATATAGTGGTTAAAGGGCGTAATACCGGCTCCTACTGATGAGTCGCCAGTAAGCATGTAACGAATGTGAATGAGATTATACTTTCCGTTCATGCTGCCTTTGGTTTATCCTTCTGGTCACAACTGAACTAATTTGTTACTAGGTTCGCAACACCTAATACATACTTGAACGTCTACATATGTCAATAGCCCCGAAGTAAGAAATCAAGCTCACGCACTTTGGTTTCGTCAAAATTGAAAAGCTTTATATTGGTGCTTCACAATTTTAGCAAGACATGATTAAACACAACATGTCGGTACATGCTCAAAAAGTATTGTTTTAATCTTCTATAGCATTTGCCTAAATAAGGCGGAGCAGATGTACAATTTCAATTGTAAATAACCATGGATACAGATTGCAGTAGGATTTTTATTTTCAAACTAGGCAGAGAAAGTTTGGCGCTGGATGTAATAAAAATTTAATTGAGGAACAAAATATTTAAAATCCAATACAGAAAGCTCTCTATCTTTTATGAGTTTCATTGCCTTTTCTCCTTTATTTTTTAGGTGTATATAAAATGATTTCCTATCTGGTGTACTAACATTCACACCTGGTTTTATTATATCGTCAGGTGTGTGTTAAATACGATAATACTAAGGGTAATTGTTATATATGAGAATATGAGAAACATCCTTACCATTTCTTTTTCGGAGGCTATTGCTATAAATAGACATTTCCGGGACTGAGTATGTGGCATTATCACAGAAATAATCTTGCTCTATGCGAAACGGCATTTAGTGATGTTTCGTCTATCCGAGCATCATTGACTCGCAATATAATGTGTACAATTTTTATCCGTTTTTCTCTTTTAAAATTTTATTACATTTAACGGCAATGTTTGTAGTATAATTATTTTTCAAATAAGTCAAACAGTTATTTCTACGTATGCATTTTTAAAAAAAACCTTATAATATGTAATGGAATAGAAGCGACTACCATGTAACAACAAGGACACGATGGTATTAAATTTGAGTGAAGCGGTTACCTACACGATAAATGTGAATATGTTTATATACAATTTTTATTGTCTAGTTATAAAATTATGAACAATAGATTATAAAAAATTACTGTTCATTTGTACACTAAATTTTATGGATGGCTAACTGAACTAAATATCGAATATGAAGTCGCACAGAATGTTAATATATATGAGAGTGCCGAAAACAAACAACGCATGGTTCACAACAGTTTAGTGGAGACGCATGTGTCACTTAACACTAGATTTGAGGCGCACCAAACGATTTAATAATCATTTGCAACCTGAATTACATCGAGACAGAAGGCGAAATCGAATGCAGCTTGGAACAGACAGGATGTGTTTGTACGCGTCTGATCTATGGTGTTCAAGATAGCCTTTCCTCCAAGGCTATCAAACTCAAACCTTTAATTCCTCCAGTGAGGCCAGTTGTGTCCTCAAATTTAAAATTAGTCTCCATGATAACGACAATTTTATTTATTTAACTATGTATTAAACATTAGGATTGAATACTATTCGTGAAACAATGCACTCCAACTGTTAATTATAGAATGCGATATGGCGCGAAAATCAGAATAATTAAATCCCTTTTTCCTAACCGATCCTACTATGCTCGAATGAGAAAATTGTATTACGTAGCAAATGAAAATTTTAATCTTTGCAAATGTTACTCAAGACGATACAGTCTAGAAGTCAAAATCAAGATGGTTACGACACACATCCAGGAAGGCTCACGCAAGTTAGACCAAAGTAAAGAAAAACTGAAATAAAGCACAAGGCAACAGCATAAATGCTCAAAATGATTAAAAAAAAGAATGTTCTAGAATTTAATCAAATATTTTTCTTCTTCAAAAAAATTCGTTTCTCTCAGCTTCGGTGGTTTCAGTTTATCAATAATTTGTTACTTTAGTTTTGTCAGAGTAAAATACTTTCTCCACACAGTTACAAACGCAACTCATTTCTTTTAACAGTCGTTTGCTTCTTCGAACGTGCGTTCCATTAAAAAACGCATAAAATCTTTAACCACTTTCGCACTAACATCAAAAACTAACCAATGATTAGACGTTCCAGTTCAGGAATCAGTGTCAAATAAATAAAGACAAAATTTAGAAATTTGCCATATCTCGCACCTATTTCCGACTCTCATTGTCTATTTTTTGAAACGCACCGCATAATGAAGAAACGCTTGAAGAGTTAGCAACATTAGCTACATTATAAACTGAAGATATGTCCGATTAACTGTAAAATGATAATATATTTTTGCTAAATGATAAAACCAATAGCATCCTTATACTTGGAAGAGAGGGGATACCTTTGCGGTAAACTAATTATGTTTCAGAATAACCACGTACAATTTATTTTTATAGTTTTAGAGCTAAAATATAAAAAATAATAAAATTGGAATCTGAAAAAAATATCCTATAACAGGCAGTAACTTGAGTTCTGAGCAAGACCTACAATTGATGGCTGGTATTCTAAATGAATGAGTAATTGTTTGCTGTACTGGATGAAAGACCTGTTAATATGTTGTGTAAGCAGAAGATTGACGCGTATGTAATAATGAAAGCAGCCAGTTTACTCACCAGAATCGATAAAAGAGGGCCAGTTAAGGTTTCCAGACGGATTCGGCAACGAGTAATAGGATGAAGTAATTGTATGCCCCTCCAGAGGCCTACCTGACTCAACAGACTTAGCCAACGCCAGTTGACAGGCAGACTTGATATCTGGTCGGTTTTCTGGCAGGAAAATTGCTTTAGATTGTCGAAAAAATTAATAAAACGAAACAGGCCAAATTTTAATTCAAAATTAAACAATAATAAATAGTACGCTACATTAAAACCAAGCGTTATAGTAACGAGGTTCGAACAAAAACTAGTAGACGACAAAAAGTAACATTATGCGTTTTTATAAAAAAACTGATTGGAGAATCGGCAAATGTAAAAATAGCTATAGGACTATTAATGCAGAAATTGAATTTATGAATAAATGTTAATTACTAAGCTACGGCTCCAAGTTTGCTTTTACACAGAATAGTACTAATAATTTCACAATTATATTTAATCAAATAATATCTTAACTTTTCCTATTCTTGAATTAATTTCCATGAAGAGCGTGATACTAATCTTTATCATTAGAAAAATGTTATTCAAGATCTAACTAACGTGGGGTTTCTTTGTAGGATAAATTTTTTATGCTAGTTTTTTTGTTAATCCAAAAGCTTACAATATTTAAATCATTATTATACATAATATGTATTGCTCGAAGTATGGATTGTACAATCATTAAAGTAAGTTATGCTAATCTGCTAAAAATATCTTACAAAAGTAACTATTTTCATGAATTGGATTCTCAAAGTAGCACAATTTTAAATCTTTCATACAGGATAAGCCAACCTGTGGTGCAAACTTAAACCTAGGCAAATAATTTCATTGCTGTAACGAGATTTTGCCCAATGCGAAATACCGCAATGATAAATTGCGCAATTTTTTTAAAAATTAAAGACTATTTATGCATAAATGGACTCTTTAAAACAATATTTTTTATTACCTAAAACACCAGTTTTATCCGCCAATAAATATAATAAGTGTTCCATAGCAAATAAAAATCCTAAATGCAACCACGCCATCTATAACTAATTGATCCATCGTTGGCCGAGGGCTAGAGGGTGCCATTTGGCACAGCGTCTTACACTACGTCTGAAGATTGTGTTAATTTTGTGTAATCTATATCCCGCGCAATTATAAAACAGTCGTTCACCATTCTCATTGTGAATCGATCCCAAAATGTATTTTCTGCGTTACTTAAACATTCAGGTCAACAGTAACTAATAATACATCTGTATTTCGTGCTCTACTTAGTAAGGAGTTTAGTTCAGAGTAAAAAACGTCCTTGCTTTTGTCTGTGCTGCAATCGACCAGAGCATATGCAGATATAAATAAAAAGCAACTTTGATCACGTTTGTTTGCACTGGTTTCAGTAGATGTATTTAAACGTGACTTTTCTTTTCATATTGATATTGAGACATGAAAATAGTAGTCTAAAATCGAAAATATTCCAAAAGAAGATATTTACTGGACAGTAAATCCATTATTCCGTCGCTGTTCTTATTTACCCAACACTAATTTGTTATGCAATTTATCCAACAGAATAAAGTTAATCTGTTTTTTAATGCTGATACCAAGAGTTTGTGATGCTCAAAACAACTTTGTCAGAAAAAATGGCATCTCCAAATGATGATTGAAGCAAATATTTATTATTACCAAAGAAAAAAATTCATTGAATCAAAACTCACCCACTCAAGTTGCATTTTAAATGGAATTCACCATCTGTATCAATGTATTCGAGTAATTTTCAAATTCAGTGACAATTTGGATGCCTAATACGAAACTTACGTTTTTATACACAACGAAATTCCTGCCAAATGTAAATTATTGGAAGTACTAACGAAGCGATTCAAAGAGCAATATAGCTTAAACGCAGCTGTCCAAATGGAGAACTCTTCTGCAATAAATATATATTGGCTATAAAACACATGCCAAAACTGGCAGATATCTGAGTTTACTCAAAGAAGCAATATCAACTCTCCACATCTTAACAAACGAAAAATGAGTACACAAATTTGACAAAAAACTGGTCATTTGTGATTCTGTGTGTGTTCCTCTTCATGCACACACACACACATGCTCTATATATATATATATATATATATGTATATATATATATATATATATATATATATATACTGCAGTCAGGTTGAATTCTGACGAAAATAAAGTGGGTTTTAATAACTGTATTGTATAATTCTGGTTCATAATACGGTTATATTTCGGAAATAATTTATTTATCAATGAATATTATCGATACATAAGAAAGGACTAACTCAAAATTAAACATTAAAAATACAACTGCTCCGACAAAAATATACACTGATCAAAGAGGACCTAGAAATTTACACATAAATATAGAAATGTTATTAAATATTACGTAAGACAAAAAATGAAATGAGATGGCGATGAATAAAGATAAATGCCCTGGCGCCTCCAAATTTTCGCCCAATCAGGAAAGCGTTGCTTTCCTCCATTAGCGAGTAAATCTCTCAAAACGTCAAATATAAACAAAATGGAACGAAATTCTGTTCTATGAATAGTTTCCATGTATTCGTGACAATATAAATTCGCAAATACCAATGAAAATTTCTATATAATAAAAAATCAACTAAGATTTATTAAAAACACCAATGTTCAAAACTGAGATAATAGGTAATGTTTCAAGATTAAACTAAACTATCAAAAAAGACTTGTAGATGAAATTCGAACTTATCACGTATATATATATCCAACATATATATATATATATGATGGATATATAGATATTTATAAAAGATGTTGGAAGAACCCAAATGGTTGCTTATTTGCTTATCTATATATTTATGAGATATAGGGTGTGAATGTATATATAAGGGGATGTTTTTATAAGATGTGGGCATATATTTAATTATAAAGTAAATTAATAAAATTACTGCAATATTGAATTAAAAATTTGTTGATCTTTCTATGCGTCCGGAACAGCAATTAAAATATAGATATCAGTGATAGGCGTGTTTATCAATACATTAAGTGTACATATAGTTATTCAATAAATGTAACTTTAGTAAAATACACATGTTTATAGGTAGTTGTGTGCGCAGAGGGGGACAGTGATAAGTTTTTGTATACATTTGAGTATTAGAGACTAGGTATGAAGACCGGATATTAGGAAGACAATTAAGAAATACTTTTGGAATTCAAATAAATATAAATATATCTGTCTTGAATAAGAATACCACAAGCTGTGTTTTATTCCTGTGCGTATTGTGTCAACCATGAATAGGAGATTGTAAATAAGGTCTCGAAAATTAGGAAAAAGAAGAATGGAAAATTTGGTTCCAACGTCATTTTCAGACAATCAGCTAATGGAAGGCTCAAAAAAGAAGGGACAAGTGAGAACCCATCAATCGAGGGCAATAATCAGAGCACCTTAAAATGTACAAAATTCAAGATTTTACCGACCTAAGAGTGCTATCAATTGTCTCGCACAAAAAAACATGCGGTCAAATCCACAACAATAAGGACAGCACTGCGAAAAGATATTTAACATTTAAGTACTAGCATAGCAATTCAACTGACATTACCTAGCGTATGCGCTCCATTTAATATTCTCTTCATTCACAATCGGAAACTGCATTAAATAGTAGCTTTATCGTCAAACTAAATTACTGGATCTTGTAAAATTTCTACCGTGCGTTGTATGGAGGTACTAAATAGCTTCATTATTCGATTAGAGCATCATTAAGGTATGATTTGAAATTAATTTAAAATTCCAAACTTTTGCAACGTTTACAGTTAAATATTTTTTGTTGCGAAGAGCTAATATATGCAAGTATGTATTAGGTGTTGCGAACCTAATAAAAAATTAGTTCAGTTGTGACCAGAAAGATAAACCAAAGGCAGCATGAACGGAAAGTATAATCTTATGCACATTCGTTTAGTGCTTACTGGCGACTCATCAGTATGAGCCGGTATTACGGCCTTTAACCACTATATATTTGGTCAAAGTATGTCAAAACCGCATGATGCTTACAGAATTCTACGATTCTTTTGGCTGACAAATTTTAAATATTGATGCCAAAACTAAATTTTAAATGACGTATATGTACATGCTAGTATGTGGACTATAAATTTTATTTGAAAAATAGTAAATAAGTTATTGTTTGTAAAATTTATTTATTTAAAAATACTCAAGTATTTGAAAAATCTACATTTCAGAACTAATAAAACTTTTAAATTGAAATGCAGGGACAAACCTCTTAATTTCATTCATATAGGATTCGTATTAAAGGTAATCAGGTTAATTTTCGTACCTTTAAGACAACCGCTGTTTCAATTGCAGGTTATCAAGTTGAACTAAATGAACAATGGCTGTGTGGATGGTGATAAAAACCACGTTTCATCAAGGTTGCGACCTCGATATAAGAACCAACTCAATCACATACTACATTTGCCAGCATAAACTAAGTATTGTACAATGTAGAAATGAAAATTCATCCAGTAGACCGATTTCGTCATTATTGGTAACACTTCACGAAATGTACAGAATTTGCCGCGGACAGGACTCGAACGTTTAAAAAGATGCAATATAGGCTCCATCTGAAAGAGATGCTAATCAAAAACATGAGTTAGCATATAACTAGAAAATGTGCGCAGCCTACGCCATGGTGTCTTAATGATTAGACCCACGTACTTCGAAGCAGACGTGCCCAGGTTCGCTCCGTCCGAGAAAAATTCTGGACAGTACGTGATGAATTCCTAATAAGGACGAAACCAGTCTTCTGGATGAATTGCATTTACTAAATTACACAATGCTTAGTTTATATCGGCAAACGAAATATAAAATTGGATTGGTATTTTTATCAAGATCGCCTATTTGACTTAAAATATTAAGTTTAATAATATTTATTTTTCCATTTTTCCCGTCATTTTGTGACAAATCAGTTTATAGCAATAACCACCTTTTATACCGAGAACGCACCGTGTCCTATCTAGAGCTGGCATAAATAAATAAAATGGCTTCTGACGAATTGGAAAACTCATTAAGAATATTATCTGTACAAATGAGCACTTTTACTGCATAGGTAGTGATAATTAAATCTCGGTTTGATGACATATTAATAATAAATTCTGAGAGAATCCGCATAAATAACCCAAACCATTTAGGTCAAATCAACAATAGTGACAGGAACCAAGAGGCATCAGACAGATGTATGCCGGTGTTTTCGTTCAAATCAACGAGTTATTTCCGATCGTCATTAGAATTAAGAATCTTCATTAAAAGCACCTATTGTGCGCGTGGCTGTCCAGGAATTAGTTGACTGTACAGTTGCATTCCAATTAGAATTGCCTGTCGAACTGACGTATGTAGAATATAAAAGACAAGTGTTGAAACATTTCCAAACAGGCCTCAGTCGGGGTTTTCAGAACTGTTCAGACTGAAACCACTACCAGATGAGATGTCACTTGATACCATGGCACGCATCAAGCGGTGTTTGTCCAAGCAAACTGAGGCTTTGACCGGGTTGCAAACGCATGAGGCTATCATGTTTATGCTGCTGGATCCTACCAGATATGGCGCAATATCGAGTATGCAGGAAGGCTTGGAAGAAAAGACTAAGGATCTTCAAAGTTCGGCCATGATGACCAAAAAATTGACTGCTACGACTCCACGCATGGGTCCTGTTACAACATTCGGCAGGAGCGACATACCTTATTGGAATTCTTTGCGGCATAATCAGCGAGTCTGGGACAGACGGCGACCGCCAGTGGCTTGGAAGCAAGTTCAATATATAAATACACCAGCTGCGAAGAATACATGGCTTAAGAGACAGCAAAATCAGTCTCGTTCTCCTAGAGAACGATCATTTCAATGAGTAAATATGGTCGACTATCTTACCAATAATGGTAGTCGAGATCATGCTCAAAATAGAATTCCTTTGGAGGCTCAGATTAGTAGATCGAGATAAAAAGACCAGCAAAGCACCCTAAAAAGCGTTCAGAATCATATTGCCTTCAAAGAAAAGAAACGTTGCCACACGTAAGGATTTTTCCTAAAGTTACATTTTTAAAACTCTTCAACGGACAGCCAATAATACTGCAACTGGATACAGGAGCTGATGTGTCGATATAACCGATGACTTGGCCGTTAAACAGCGTGAAACCTAAGAAAGCAAATTTGTGTCTGGAATCGGGCGCGTTGATGGTGGCTACGGGTGAATGGGACACTAAATTATTAATAAAAGAAAATATTTACCGTATGTATTTTGTTGTAGCGAATAATCAAACGCCCTTATTGGGACTTGATTACAGTAGGAAATGGATTAGGACGATCGATTATCAAAATAAATGTATATGCCTCTCGAGGCTGAAAATAAAGAATTCCATCAAGTCAATATGTATTCCAAGATGAGACCGTTTGTCTCCCCGGGTGGTGGGAACAGTATCAAAACCAATACAACACTATATTCCAACTCCCTGATTGCAGCGAATGTCCAGGGCCAACGGTAGATCGGTTTAAACTATTGCTAGAAATAAGTGAATGTTACAAATCACCAAAAGTACACGATGCTCCTCCAGAGAAATTAATAACAGTGACTCGGGTAACATAAGAGATGATAGAGGCCAGCGTTATTGAACCATCCTCGCCTGTTTTTTGAGCTCCCATGATTTATGTTACGAAAAGGGATGGTTCGCTACGACCGGCGGCTGATTATCAGCGGTGAAAAAACCTGGTCAGTATCACATGCCGGCTCCGCATCATCTGCTTCTACAGCTAGACGAAAGCAAATGGTTTGTCGTGCTTTTCTTTAAACATGAATTTTGCTTAATTGGCCTTCGGCCCCAAGACCGAAGGAAGTTAGCGCTGCAGGTACCCGGAGATCATTTCCAATTCACCCGGGTACCGTTTGATCTAAAGAACGCACCGAAAGTGTTCCAAAAATGATGGACTCTTTCGTGTCTGACTTATCATGTACAACAACTTACGTTGACGATGTTATTCTATGAGCCACTACTGAACACCAATTACGTATTCGGCTGCAGAAAATGTTGTCCAAAGCCATAGAATGGCGATTACATTTTAATCCAGAA
Organism: Eudiplozoon nipponicum; assembly: GCA_029291075.1. Lineage (NCBI taxonomy): Eukaryota > Metazoa > Platyhelminthes > Monogenea > Mazocraeidea > Diplozoidae > Eudiplozoon > Eudiplozoon nipponicum. The sequence goes on from JAQBSW010007072.1 coordinate 36,466, forward strand.
AAAGTTCACATAAGAAGGCAAATGCGGTTGCTGAGTCATTCTGTCTCAGTGGAGGAAAGTATGCCATTAGATTCGAATGTACAACCTATCATGGACTAACCGGTGCCCACTACTAGAAAACAATTGCGCCGGTTTATTAGTATGGTGAATTTCTATAGACCATATCTCGTAGGGATGGCAGTTACGCAACAACCCTTGCCCAAGTTAACTAGTGCCAAGTACCGTTTCGTCTGACGGAGGGGGTTCAAGAAGCATTTATCCAATGTAAACAGAAATTAATAAACGCAACTATTATAACTTTGCCGATAGGTAGTATGCCACTTTTTACAGATGCATCAAATATTGCCATAGGAGCAGTGTTACAAGCGAATGGACGTCCGGCGCAATATATGTCGCAACTCACTAAAGCGGAAAAAACCTTTAACGTCACAGAAAATAAATTACTAGCCGTACAATGGGCACTAAAAAAGAGTAGGCATTTTGTTTTCGGTGGACATATAGACGTCTATACCGATCATAAAGCATTGTGCATTGGAGATCACTGGGTACTGAGAAGAAATAAATACATTGAGCCACTGAAGAGCTCGAGGAATACGATGTAACAATTCATCATTTAGTCAGTATCTAGAATTCGGCAACTGATGCGCTCAGCAGAATTTCCGCTGTACAAGTTTCGCTACTTATCAGTCTCCTAAGAATAAGGAAACGATGCCACATAGCAGAAAATAGTCTATCAGTTGAAAAACGACACAGTGATGTTCGCATCATATAAAGCGTTGAACCTGCAAAAGGGCCCATTGATGCGAAAAGAAGGACAAAAATTGCAATGGTTTGTGCCGGAGTCTATACAAACAGAAGTGATGGCGTTTTAGCATGAAACTTTGGAACATCCCGGCGCCGCGCGCATCAATGAGGCATTGCAGTCCAGATTGCATTGGCCTGGCATGTCCAAAGAAATTCGTAGCTGTTGTCAACAGTGTACTACATGCCAGCGCTGTAAACCACAAAATAGAGAAAAGGTCACCACGATTGCTTTCAATGCCATTGCACGTAACCTGTTTCTGCATATTGACCTGGTAGGTCTAATGCCGGTGGATCGTGGCGGGTTAGTTTATGTGTTTTCCATGGTCGATAACTTTATCTGATGGGTCGAAATTGTACCACTGAAGTCAATCACAAAAGAGAAGATTATAAAGTGTTTAGAAGAGCGAAGGCTCAGTCGATTCGGAGCAATACAATATATTGTCATCGACCAGGGTGCAAATTTCGAGTCGAAACAATTTAATCATTGGTGCGAGGACCTTAACATAAAACATTCCCGCGAAGCCACTTACCACACGCAGACCAATATGATGGCAGAGAGATCATACCAGATGACGAAAGATGTAGTGCGATGTTGGTGCCACGAGACGCCGGGATCCTGGAGAGAAATAAAATTTAGTCAAGCGGGCCATGTGATTTACAGTATCATCAGCTACAAGATTCGCTCCAACAAACACGATCTTTGTAGGACTTATTAAACGGCCAGATGTACCCGTAATCCGAGGATCCCATGAACAGTGCAACTTAGCCGATATTCAGAAGCGCCTAAATTAGTTCACTGAATATGTGGGAGTAACAAGGTGACAAGCCTATGCAAGACGACATGCATGCACTCGCCTAAGAGTCGGTGACTGTGTCATTGTCGCATAGGTCAAGCACATAGAACTACAGGCTGCCAATGATACTACTTATTTGTGGAAAAGGTGAACTCTGAGCACTATACAGTTTTCGTTTACATGCCTGAAGGGCCATGAGTTATCGCACTTGATCTTTTACGTTGGGTGCCAATGCCGACTCCTGAGGGGGGGGGGGAAGATTTGAGATCGAGAACGCACCAAGTGTCCTATCTATGGCTGGCATGAATTCAACAGAATGTCTAAGCAGAAGTGCACGAATTAAGATGCAAGCAGACTTCGAACCGCAGAAGTGAATATAAAATAATAAATATTTGTATTTTGTTTTACTGAATGGATGCCCTATATACAAGTAAACCCCATTAAATAATTGATTAAAAATAAAGCATTTGTGTTGAGTTAAATAAAATGGCTTTTGGCGGATGGGAAAACTTGGTAAGATTATTATCTGCACAAATGAACACTTTGAATGCGGAGATAGGGATAATAATTTTCGGCTTTATGACACACTAATAATAAATTCTGACGGAATCCGCATAAACGACCCAACCAATATAGGTGAAGTCAACATAGATAAATTCGAATTTGACCCAATTGTATATTATAAATCCTGCGAATTATTTAATGAACTACTATGATTAGGTATTTCATTTACTCTCCCACTCAGTCAGCAAGGTGTTGGATATAGCAGGACTTAACTAATAAAACTGTTTTCCTTATATACAATTGTGTATTAGGTGTTGCGCATCTAGTAATAAATTAGTTCAGGCTCAGTATATATATATATATATATATATATATATATATATATATATATATATATATATATATATATTATAGTGAGGTAGTATTTAAGTCGCATTGTTGAGGACTTTGTATGAAGTGAACCCAAATACTGCTTGAAAAAACATAATTATAGGAGATCGTATTGTCTGCGTGCCCACATTCCTTACCCAAATATATTATGGGTATAGGGCGTGTTACAGACTACTACTGATGAGTCTCTAGTAAGCAAAAACCGAGTGTGCACATGAGATAATACATTCTGTTCATGATGGCTTTTGTTTATCCATCTGATCATATTTGAACTAATTTTTTACTAGGTGCGCAACACCTAATACACAATTCAAAATATATTAGATCTTCGCAACAAACAATATTTAACTGTTATATATTTCTCCGTATATTCCATGACGTAGAATTTAAGCTACACAAGTTTATTCTCTCTTGATTGAGTTAAGATGGTGAATATGTTACAATATTAACTGATTAAGACGTTTTTTTCTTCAAATTATGGAGTCAACATCCATCTGAATCAATACATTTAAATTGTGGTGGTTTACTGCTTTTGATGTTGACTTGTGAATAAATAATTTGTATCCAAATTAAGAACCAGGATTCAATTTCTGCAATGACTTCATGGAATAAATATAATATCAATTCGATCTTTAAATAAAATATGCGATATTTTTTAATTAAAAAACACAAATAAGCCTAATTATAAATAAAACTACAACCGTGCTATAATAAAATATTAGAAAATTATACATTTAAAAAAATTATTTATAGTGAAATATGAGATATTTTTCAGTAAAAACATGAAAATAAATAGTAATTAAACTTATAATTTCATTATATTATAATATTCAAAACGTGCGTATGCAAAGAACTATTTTACATTCAAATATGAGACATTTTCTACTCAAAGAACAGAATTAAATTTTAAATAAAAATTTATCTTCGTTGCTTTTCTGATTTAAAAGAGTTGCATGCATACAAAACATTTTTGATGCATAGTAAATAAGAACACATTTCTCATATATTAAATAAACGTTTACATTTAAAAAAATTTACTATTGTAAATTCAAAACGGAATAGATTTAAGAAGCTGGTCTCTTACATAAAAGAATTTACACATAAATTTTTCGAGCCATGAACCCTTTGATATACTAACTCTCGCGTTGAAAATAATGTGCATATTTATTCCAAGATGTTTAACTTACCAAAATGAAAGTTTTTGCTATTGCATCCTGGCAGATGCCATGCGTAAATAAGAATGAAATAGAGCATTAATGGAGGAGGCATTTCTGTACGGCCGAGAACAAGCTTTGCACTATAAGACCGAATGCAAATTTTCTTATAATTAATACGTCTGCATCACTAATAATGATTGGTAGAGGAATGCAGGATAGGCCATACTGCGAAATTAAATGCAATAATTCTGCCAATTAAAATTCGCAATTTGTCTGTAATCATTTGGGTAATATTAAATCAAAAGAGTTTTTACAACTATAAATGCATAATATTTTAATTAATTATTTTTTATATGAGCATTATAAATATTGCCACCAACCAAAATCAAACATTTATCTTGCTTTACGCGATCAGTGAAGTCTTAAATTTACACTATTACAATTGTATACATAAATAAAAAAATAATAAGAAAAGGTTTTATAAATTACATCTGCACTTCAATTAGAAGTCCTTACCAAATTTTTAAAATCAACTTTTTAGTCAAAAATTTAATAGTGAATAATTTTATTTAATTATATATGACAGTGGTAATATCGCTTTGATAATGTAAGAAATAACTTTTCAATTTATCAATATGGTTGAAAACCATAACCGCTTATAAATTCATCTTACTCATTTAAATCAACAAACTCTGGCCTCGATTAACATTGTTTAACATAGTTTGTAATAATGGCATCATTCACTATAGCAAGTTAACTTTGAAGTAAAATTACCTGAGACTTATTACTAAGCTAACCAAATTACTGTTTGAATACACATTCGTATAGAATATTGTACCTTATAACCGACTATATATTTTTACCAAATATATAATGGGTATAGGGCGTAATACTGGCTCCTACTGATAAGTCGCCAGTACTTACGAAACTAATGTGCACATGAGGTTATACCTTCCGTTTATGCAGACATTGGTTTATCCTTCTGGTCTTATTTGAACTAATTTTCTACTAGGTGCGCAACACCTAATACATAATTGCATAAATATTATTTCTCCGCAACAAACCGCGTCTGAGTGTTAAATATTTAATTGAATGGTGTCATTATAACCACGAAAATTAATAACTGATATCGATTAAGTCCAGAATGTATCGATTTGCTGTTATAACGTATTCCGAAGTAGTTGTTATTCTTAATTTTTGAGAAATTGAGCATATCTTGTAATCCATTGTGTTGGTACAATGAGCCGACTAGGGAATCATTTTATTGTTACCAAATATCGACTCGGTAACCTTAATGGTGGTACCCATTACAGGCTCGATTTTTATTACATATAGAGAGTTGGCTTTGAAGTTACTCTGTCGAAGGCTTTATATGAAGTTAACTCCATTTCTGCTGGTATAAAATTTGCATAGGAGATTGTACGGTCGAATTGTCCCACATTCCTTGACAAAATTTATATTTGATACACGGTGTAGTACCGGCTCCTACTCATGTTACGCCAGTAAGCAAGGTACACTAATGGACTTGAGATTACACCTTTCATTCATGCTGACTTTGGTTTAACATTTTGGTCCAAGTTTTACTAATATTATACTAGGTATGCAATGCTTAATGCACTTATTTTACTTATATCAATAGTTTCTGTATACAAATTAGCACACAAATTTGACTTAATTTGACAAGAAAATGACCCAACTATTTCAAATTTATGCGTTGCTTTAAATACCCTAATGACGCCTAGGTTGGTTACGACCTTCAACAAAAGTGAAATTCTATAAACGTAATACATATTTGCGATACTATCATATAAAAAGTCAAACAGATAACTGCTGATTTACGTGGATATTCAGCTAGCTTTAGCAGCCAATATAAAAAATTGCAGTTACAGAATATTTTTTAAATCTTTGTAGTCTCAAAGTTGACATTAGACATCGATCTTCTCATCAATTCTCGGACGCTGGACCTTATCAAGTTACTCTGCATACTTTCTAGTATTACCTTTTGATGGTCTAGTTAAAAACTGAAATGTAAACTTAAACGCAGTACACAATAGTAGATTATTTGTAATTGATGTATAATTATATAAAAATAAATTATATCTATGCCAAGTCGGTTTATTTGTTAAAATATTTTTACTGTGACAATTTCCCAGTTTACAATATATTGAAATTTGAATATTGTAAAGTGTCACACTATGTTCTCGTAAGTGACAATTAATTTTATTAAAATAAAAAAAATTTACATTAAATAACTTCGGTGTCATATTTAATCCAAAAGATTTTCTAATTCTTGAAACATTTTGTTCCAAATTTCTTTAAAAGTTTTTCTTTATCAACAGAAGATTTGCGAATTCCATTTTGCTCTTTGTGTATAAAAAGTGAGCTTAAATTAATTGCAACATTTACAACTTGGATGTCTTAATATAGCTGATTGTGTTTAAATTTTAATATGCTAAAACCATCGCATATTAATAAATTTAAAATGGTACATTTCCAGTTGTGCGGCACAGTGGATCAGGGGTTACAGCAACATATTCAGAAGCAGACGTGCCCAGGTTCGTGCGCTTGTAAGCGGTAATTTCTGGACAGTACATAATGCGCTCCAAATACTATATGCAATGCCAAATGTATATACATAACTGGACTGGTGTTTATATCAAAATCGCGAACTTGACTTAATTAATAAAATTTTCTAGTTTTGTAATTTTAACAATTAAAAATATTTATATAAAATTATGTAACGCTTTAATCGAACAAATAACAAATAATAAATCGATGACATACAGCTGCGTATAAGTAATGTTTAAGCTGAGCGTGGTGTTCTCAGTAAGTGCTGATTCACTGAGTCTTGCTGATATGAGCGATCGATTTGCATTAGATAATTCACAAAAATTAATGCCGTTCGTATGTTGCTGGCGCATGACGTGTATGTTCCCTTGACCCACTTACAAACAGAGCTCAGAATGCATGAACACGACGTGTACTAAAAAAATTACAGTTCAGAGTGCACGTCGTGCTGATGCCCTCAGAATAACGAGTTTAAATGGATTACGACATTTCAGATTGCATTTGAAGTGCACATGTGCTCCATCAACTAATTTTAATAAATACAGGACTATTCTTTCATCTTAAATAAACAAAAAACGTGTGATCCAACTTTACATATATTTATTAAATGTCTTTTGTTGCAGGAATGAAAATGATATTTTTTGAATTTTTGCGGGGTGCCAGCTTCATATTCTGCAATGCCGCGTTTTGTGTACGCGAGTTGTAGCTTTGCACAAACAGTTTCACAAAGATCCGATTGATTACAATTTCCTTTTCTGTGTCTGTTTTGCCTTCGATCAGGCTGGGCCTGTTTTATTCGTCTCTTTCTTCCGAAGGCTCCAACATCGTTCATACTAACCGTTGGAAATTCGGTTCTATCAAATCTTTGATTTGATAGACCCGAGTCACATTTGCTGCTACCCACATAACCAAATCTAAACCCAGAATGTATATAAATGAAATATTGTAAAGT
>JAQBSW010007073.1:0-43630 GCA_029291075.1 Eudiplozoon nipponicum
GTTCATGCTGCTTTGGTTTATCCTTCTGGTCACAACTGAACTAATTTGTTACTAGGTTCGCAAAACCTAATACATACTTGCATATATATTAGATCTTCGCAACAAACAGTATTTAACTGTAATATATTGAATTGAATGATGTCATGCTTACCGCGAAATGTGATAACTGATATCGATGAAGGCCAGAGTGTATGGTTTAACTGGAGTAACAGGTGTTCGGAAATTGTTGTAATTCTCAATTTGGGTGAACTTTAGCATAAATTTATATCCATCAGGTTGGTATCATGTACCGACTCGGAAACCATAGTGTTAGTATCCGGTACTTATCGATTTCAAAAAGGTATCAGTTACTAACACAATAGCCATAGTGTTAGTATCCTTTACAGACTCGGTGTATATATTATATAGTGTGAGTTAGCATTGAATTCGTATTGTCTTTGACATCAGATTATGTTAGCTTCACTATTACAGGTTTAAACATTCGTCTAGGAGATTGTACCATCCTATTATTCCACATTTTTCTACCAAATATATAGTGGTTAAAGGGCGTAATACCGGCTCCTACTGATGAGTCGCCAGTAAGCACGAAACGAATGTGCATGAGATTATACTTTCCGTTCATGCTGCCTTTGGTTTATCCTTCTGGTCACAACTGAACTAATTTGTTACTAGGTTCGCAAAACCTAATACATACTTGCATATATATTAATTCTTCGCAACAAACAGTATTTAACTGTAATAATTTAACCAAAGAGGTAGCTTTGATAAAATTAAATCGTGAATTTAATGTATTGTTTTGTCAATATAATTCGTCGGATCACCTCGTAAAATCTTACGCGATGTGTGGTTTAAACCTCAATCGCAATGTTTATAATAACATTGGTATGTCCCAAAATAATGACGAATCCTGCGTAAAAGATTAGTTGCATTTGTATCACACATAGCATTTAATTTATACCGACACATACACACACACACACACACACACACATATATATATATATATATATATATATATATATATATATATATATATATATATATATATATACATGAAATAGTTTATAAATTAATCTTTGAAATATGAAGATAAATAAGCCTCACGGTGAACGTTGCAATTTTGATATTATGAAAGCTGAAACTAGTGTTCGCAAATATCTGTGTTGGAAATGGAATTTGTTTTTCAACCATATCACGAGATAGAATCGCATTTCCAACATACCAGTCATTTTTTCACCTAATTCCCAACGCTATCAATGAAAGCGCTTATAACAGTTTTCCTGTTGGCAGTTTGAGTGCTTCAGGCACTTTTCCACAAGACTCCATTCCGCGTTGCATACATTGATGTTCTTGTTCATGCTTTTGTTGTTGATACTGATACAGTCGTTTATTTTGACATGGTAAATTATTGTCGTTAAATGACTATAATGTACGTTTTTTGTAGATTGTTTAGGACAAGAGAATAATTTGCTGGCTAAAAGTTAAGTGTAATTATATTTGGCGTGAAACTATTTTAACGTTCTTTGCGCAGAATGGTGCTCAAAATTCACAATAAATATATAAATATATATATATATATATATATATATAGGTTTAGAAACTCCATCTTTCATTAATGAATATTTTCAACGATGAAAGAACAACGCTTGCTGATTTCTATTTATGGGCATTCTTCCATTACCGTTCCACTGACATTTCGGACTATTAACTGTGTGTATGCAAAAGAAAAACTACGCCATAACATGGCGTAGTTCTAGAATGCTAAATAATTATACTTTTACCCAACGTTGTCACATTTGTTAATTTTTGCAATTTTTTAAAATTTTTCCTATATTACGAAGAAAAATCAATATGAGTTTGCGCGCCACAATCTTTTACCCACTCTCAAGCGCCACTTACCAAAACGTCATTTATCCGACAAACCATACATACACATATAGTTCCAATTAATTGCTACCATTTTGAAGCCGTGTTGATATTAGCATTTCTACATAAGTAAACCATACTACATGTAAAAATGTATTGAGCACACTTGTCATCTATTGACAAGGTATGTCAATCATATTTTCGCTAGCCTGTACAATTAATACCGCATTATTTTTGAGTTTCTGAGAAACTAAATGTTGTTAAACTAATTTGAGAGAACCGTATCCTCAGTTCTTTCATTTTATTAAATGGTCCCAGTAATTATGAAAATTCAGGGATAGATTAGAGAGAGTGAATTATATTGAATAGAATCCGGACTTCTGTTGACCTTCCATTAAATATATTTAAAAAATCAACTGATAATTCTGAATTTGTGTTGCGCGACAAAATCGAGTGTGGTTCTGCGATTTGCGTCTCAAAAACTATTTCACTGTTTATTCTTAACAATACAGTTTCTTTGTAAATACGAGCGGAAATTTTATTCTCTCCTTGCCACTCCCATGCTTGTTTCGGTCTATAGTACCTAACGAATAGAAAATTCCAACGAGTTTTTATTCCTATCACAGCATTCCAAATTGTCATGAACAGAGGGTGGAAATCGTGGAAGTAGCGTAATATTTCTTTAGTTCAAGTTTGCAAACTTGATATAGACACCAATCCCATTGTGTTTAACCTGCCGCACAACTTATCTAAACTACCATTCTTTGACGGTAATTTTGCTAAGTTGTTCAACTACCGGTTAAATAAAATGGGACTGGTGTTTGATTCATGCTCGCAAACTTGATTTAAGGAATCGCTAAACTACCGTAAGTCACATGTGTTTAGTCATATATGCTTGAGTTCACATCGTTATTCTACATGATAATCAAATGGTAAAACAAGGAAAGTATTGCATAACACAAAAATCTACCCTTTCAATCAAGTTTATTTTACAGCGCAAATATTTTTCAATGTCATTTTTGTGTACTTATGCAAAGCACAAATATCATTTATATCATTCATTCCGCTCGGAAAATCGATTGTTCATCCTACTGGTCTAGCACCATATCTTGCTAGATGGTCATCTGAAATGAAAGTAAGTATGTGAATTCTGAAAAGAGACTACCGTTTTCCAGGTAAGTGTTTAAAAGTGTTTAATATTGCCTGCAATTTCAATGTTAAATTCAGAATTCAATCGACCAATTTGTCCAAGATTACACTGTATATCGTCCCTTTAGATCCAATTTTTTTTAAATTTAAAACTGCGCTCTAATTTCTGCTTTGTTTATAGCTTGAGGTATGTGCGTTGTTGCTTTAAAATTTGTTTTTTTTAATACTTCGAATTTGTACAGTACGTAAAAACTACCAATTCTTTTACGAATTGATTTCAGCTTACAGCAGGTAAAATAAAAAAAGGATCGGCAACCGGAATTCTTGGCAAATCTGTCTCCAAATCTAAGTTGAAACAACTGCTCTCTCATCCGTATTTGTTGAACTCAGCTGGCTTAATTATCTGAGCGTATTTTAAACAATAAGCAATTGGGCAGTGTTTAAGATGATTTAAATCAACTATTCGGGCTTGAGTTAAACCCCAATCCTATTATATTCACACACTTTTCAGTATGAACAAAGTATTGTATAGTGTAGAAAAAGGAATTCATTCAGTAGACCGGTTTCGTTCTTATTGAATGCTAATAAAGTACTGTCCAGAATTTTATTGTTGATGTGGCTCGAACCTGGACTCATCTGCTTCGGAGTCTGCTCCAAACAGACATGCCACTACAAATAATATTCAGCTACGCAGTGTGCTATGTCTCTGGTTATCCTATCTTTCACGTGGAGCTTATATGGCATCTCTAGACGTTAGATTCCAACTAGCCATCTACAGATGTAAACACCTACCCATTTTATGTACATATATTTGTCAGTATAAACTAAGCATTGCATAATGTTGAAAAGCATTTTATCCAGTGGACGGGTATCGTCTTTATTGGGAACTAATCACCTACGCTCCAGAATTTGCCGCGGACAGTATGTAATGAGTTACTAATAAGGACGAAACCTATCTACAGAATTAAAAGCCTTTTCATCACTGTAAATTGATTAGTTTATACTGATGAATGTGCATTAACGGTGTTTATATGAATATCCCAAACATGATTTTAATATATTACAGTTAAATACTGTTAGTTGCGAAGAACTAATATATATGCAAGTATGTATTAGGTTTTGCGAACCTAGTAACAAATTAGTTCAGTTGTGACCAGAAGGATAAACCAAAGGCAGCATGAACGGAAAGTATAATCTCATGCACATTCGTTTCGTGCTTACTGGCGACTCATCAGTAGGAGCCGGTATTACGCCCTTTAACCACTATATATTTGGTAGAAGAATGTGGAATAATAGGACGGTACAATCTCCTAGACGAATGTGTAAACCTGTAATAGTGAAGCTAACATAATCTGAAGTCAACGACAATACGACTTCAATGCTAACTCACACTATATAATATATACACCGAGTCTGTAAAGGATACTAACACTATGGCTATTGTTTTAGTAACTGATTCCTTTTTGAAATCGATGAGTACCGGATACTAACACTATGGTTTCCGAGTCGGTACATGATACCAACCTGATGGATATAAATTTATGCTACAGTTCACCCAAATTGAGAATTACAACAATTTCCGAACACCTGTTACTCCAGTTAAACCATACGCTCTGGCCTTCATCGATATCAGTTATCACATTTCGCGGTAAGCATGACATCATTCAATTCAATATACTACAGTTAAATACTGTTTGTTGCGAAGAGCTAATATATATGCAAGTATGTATTAGGTTTTGCGAACCTAGTAACAAATTAGTTCAGTTGTGACCAGAAGGATAAACCAAAGGCAGCATGAACGGAAAGTATAATCTCATGCACATTCGTTTCGTGCTTACTGGCGACTCACCAGTAGGAGCCGGTATTACGCCCTTTAACCACTATATATTTGGTAGAAGAATGTGGAATAATAGGACGGTACAATGATTTTAATAATTTTTATCTCCGACCGCGCAATTAATGTTCGTTTTCTCATACAAACAGACACCGTTCTATCTGGGTAAGTGATATTGAATTAAAAAATTACGTAATTAAACGTCTATTGATTGCGCTGTTGGTGATAAAATTTATTTGAATCAGGTTTGCGTGATTGATATGAACATTTGTATACATTAGTCTGAATAAACTAAGCAGTGTATAAGACAGTAAATGCAATTCATCCAGTAATGACAATTAATCTGAAATGCAATGAAGCAGGAAGTCATATTAGAGAAGGAGTTGCGACGACTGTGGAAATAAAAATTTGCTTCATTGCATTAAATTAAAATCACAGAGAAGGTGTATTTTCGGGTCTGTATAGTGGCTTTCTGGCAATGTGTGAAATAATCTCATGCCAAGAGAGCAATAGATTTGCATCAAGCTTCCATATCGGTTAAGTCGTGAAAAATAAAGATTGCTGCAAAATGTCTAAGGTTTGACTCATTTTTAAGCAAATAAGCCGAAAATATTATTTAAACGAAACCTGTTGCGCGACAGTGAAAAGAATAGTGTCCAGGTCTTTTTTTTACCCAACAACGTGTTTGTATCCACAGTCTTCAATTTTACTCCGAGTATTTCGTCTACCGGTTATAGAAACCTTTTTCAACGAAAAGCATATGTCACAAACAGTATAAATGAATTTAGTATATCCACGATTTCATTTCGTGGGTAGTAGATTTTAACTATCCGTTTCGCCCAGATCCGATTGATCCCCGTTTACAAGTACACGTCGAGTTCGTTTTCGTGGTACCTGGGTGCTGATTCGTCAATTTACTTAGAAGGCTTCAACGTCGTCCATATTAGCCACAGAAAATCTTCGTTGACTGGCAATGATTCGGAACGGTATTTCTCGTTCCAATACTCAAAATAATAGATTTAAGCAAATTTGATTAATTACCTGTTTTTCGTGTTGCGATCCGAGATGTTTACATGCGCCGTCCGCCTGATTTTTCCAGATATTTCGATCTCCAGATAGGGGGGTATTTTGTCAATGGAAAGCACATCACACAAACAATTTGACAATCAATATGTCACGCGGAAAATTTTAGTTTAAACTGCAAAAAATAAGGTGGACAGCGGATGCAAACATGTCGGGTGGCAACACGAGAAAAAGGTAAATATGCTATTTCCTGTCGTGCAACATGTTTCTAATTGTGTGGTTATTGTTATTGCGAGCAGTCGCACTGTGTTAGTGACTGGAGGTCTGATGATGGAACGAGAAATACTGTTCCGAAACGTTGCTATTCGACGAAGATTAGATCGTACCTCGTTTCCAGTGGTTAGTATAAATTATTTTGAAGCATTCGGAGGAAAGGGACGAATCAGCACCCAGCGACCATGATCGCAGCGCACAACCCGGTAGAACATCGTTCAACAAATATCTGACAGAAAATTCAAATTAATATTCAGGTGAGCCTTCAATTTTATAGTTAATCGACTGAAAATAGAGCGTGTAGATATTATTCAAATAAATAAATAATTTAACAGATCTGTAAATAATTTAACACAAAACGCAAACTTAAATGAAATTACACCATTTGATTTTATTTACATTAACCTCTTCTCCCGGCCTTTGACAGATCAGATAGACGGAACACAATACCTTATTTTATATATGCTAATTCAGTTCAAACAAGGCAATTTTACACTTTCAAAGTAATCCTATTCACTTACATTTCTATCATACACTCGTTATTGACCTATTCGATTTGCATGCAACCTGAATTGAATGTATTTTTATTAGACAAATTTATCATATGGCGTTACTTAGGCAATAATAAGCCGATGAAGCTCAAATCATAAGCATAATGCTTACGGTATGCCCCCCACCTCCACAGACACAATTTTACGTGACCGCACACAATTCACTATACTCACACCTCTTTTAACCTTCAAACGCAAGACTGCATATATTCTCCTCGATTATCAAAATGTTTCCTTCGAAATATCATTAAATTTACAGTTGCGTAAGTGATGTTGAATAGGTCGCTAAAATTACTGATAGAATAAACTGGCTTAGGTTGATTTGTACAGTATCACGATATTCGTGTTTACATCCACGTGCTTTTATTGTGAGATGACTATAAAAACCGATATTTTTACATATTTTTTGTATGCTTGCTTTAATTAATCCCTTCGAAAGTTTGTAATAATAACATGATAACAATATGACAATAAAATGTGCTATGTAGAGGCTTGGTTGTAAACTTGCCAAAGTTGGCAAAGGCGAATTAAGAATCAGCAAGCAAAAACTCAGTTACACTTTATTACTTTCCAGATGTGGATTCCATCGTCGCCTGACGGACATTATGGCGAATTAGTTGCTAACAACAATCTTATAACTTTAGCTTATCTTAGTGGCGAAGCACTAGCATATTATTAAATATATGTCGATATTGTAGCTTAACAACTAAAAACTTGGTGCATAAAAAAATAGTTTGAGCCAAAAAATTCATATGTACATTAATCAGATGATAAGTGGTAAACATTGAAATGGATCTTACATAATACATCCAAAATAAAAAGCTTCAAATTCGTAGAAGACAATGTGAGCTTAGCTACAATATTAAATAAATAATCATCTTCATTTATAAGCCCCTCGTCGCATATTAAATGGTTATATGTTGCATATGATGTTCTATCATTGTGGTTGAGAACATGGGATAAGTGGCTTTGCAATTTTAGGCTTGAGTATTTACCACGACTTCTTCTTTCATATATATTAATTAGTTTCAAGGGAGTATATTGAGGCCTGACAATTCACTGGAAAACGTGATACATTAAATGTAACATTGAATGTTATCAACACGTAATGTTGAGTTGCTGATAAAATCCGACTAATTAAGTGATAAAACACAAGCAAATTTGTCATATTTTATATTAAACGACTGAGGAGGGGAATGGGTCTCATTAAAATATAATTATCTAATATTTCATTTCGAATGGTTATAAATATTCGCACCTAACGGATGCGTACTGACCTAGCTGGGGTTTAAACTATACCTATAAATATATATATATATATATATATATATATATATATATATATATATATATATATATATATATATATAGTGGGTGTGTAAATGTGTGTGTTTATTTTTAACCACATATTGCTAAGATATTTAAACTAAAATACAAATTTATTTATAATCCGGACATTAAAACATACTGTAAATAGCAAAAGAATATCCATAGTCAAATCGTCTCATTTTATTTTAAGTCAATATCACATTCAGAAATGGCATGTTTTATGTCTTATACCGACAGTTCTTAAATGGTTAATTGAAAATTTAGACTAAATGCGATACACAAAAGGAGCCACACCAAGCAAAGCTTGACCGAAAACTGAAAATTACACAATATTCCCGGTTTTGGCAGTGTTGGGAATTAATTGGAAGACTCTAGCGCAAATATTCCTGGATTCAAATTGGAGCCACGGGAAGGCCGGTTTCAAATAATGAGGGTCTATTGAAAACTATACTGATCTAGTTGCTAAAGTTATATTGATTTCTTATTCGAAGTCTAGTTTTCGCCGAAAGCACACACATCTAATATGTGATAAACACCTGTCATACTTCATTTCATCTGGTGGGCAAATAAGAAAATATGATTATCCGCGTATACTATCGTGTTTTAAGCATCAATAGTAATATCCCATCACGACTTATCTGACAAGGTCCTATCTAAAATATAATACGTATCCATAATCATGCATAAAACTCTTAACCTTAGTAGTCTTGCATACATCTTAAAGATTTGGATTATTTTTTGAATTATTTTTATTTAATAATAATAATTAAACAATTTGTGCTTTACCATGCGTATAAAATTAAGCCATTATTGTTTGCGAGGGCGTTTAAACAGATTATCCAGTTAAACACACATTGATTGTTAGGACAGTGTAAGAAATTTTAGAAATAATCTTTGTGGACTAAATTGCCATTGCAGTTTCGTCCTTGTAAGTCGGCTTGCCGTCCTGCTCTGATAATGATCATTGAAATTTAAAGCGCTTCAGTAATGGCAACTGACGTTCGTTTTGTTGCAATTTGAAACTCATCACTATATATGGGATTGGTGCTTACCACAATCTTGAAAATCTGATCGAACCCATTTCAGCACGAGATATCTTTAGAATTCAGATATTTCAATCGCTGTATGCCAACTGTATACTAGAAAATATAAGAATAAATGAATTTTCAACAGATACTTCCAGAATAGACTTAGTGGAATAGAGCGAAATATGCCATATCTTTCCGTTGAACCTCCGCATAAAATTTGCATCTTCATGCCACACTGCAGCTTCCACTGGTCCATTTCTCCATAACATTTCTAATGTTTGTTCTATTTAAGTGTCTTCTGATTAGTGAGCGAATGTTGAGGCGCAATCAAGTGGCCGATATCATTAATAATAATAAATAAAATAATTCAACACCTGTACAAAGAAGCTAGCATAGCCAGTCGCCTTACCTGTAATTCAAGCACGTTAGCATGTCTACTAACGGGCTTATTTATTGTAGCTGGGTTCTGCATTAGGCGCTAACCGAGCTCGGATATGAAGCTTCAAAAATTATAACTGCCTTTAAATATTTCAGTTTTAATTCAAGACGAAATTTGTGTGTCTGCAGTGTCGCATAGCGAGCGATTTACTATAAGATTAAAAATTCGAGGATCATCAAGAGAAGCTATCTTTCACTTATCCACCTTTAAAGATGCAGCATGTAAGACGATCCTATTATAATTTGTATCCTTAAAGGCTATGCTAGGTGTTGCTCAATTATAGTTTGATTAATGTTTAATACTTATTTAATATTTCTATAAGGAATTTTCCGCTCACCAAAAAAACGAGAATCATTTGGCTTCAGTGTGAGATTTTTTACGACGATGGTCGCCCAAATTCCCTTCTGAAAGAAAAATTTGCCAGTTGGTTTCGACTCGCCTGCTGTCATTTCGTCATAAGCCATTTAGCGCTCAGTGTTAACGGTGTCGTAAAGCCGACGTTTTGGCTTCGCATCAGGAAGAATGGGTTTATCCCATTTCTACTAGCCTTGCTCTTGTCAATCTAGCCAGTGCACCAAGCTCGATTTCGTTTATATTTAGGTCATAAGCTTCAACCTATTGACTCGAAATATAAATCATGTCGCTTGACGTTGCTTGTGACCGAACGCTAAGGAACGGCGCTAATATTTAGTACCCAAAGACTGGCAAATAGAACACGTGCAGAACGTGGATATAAGTGTGCGCAATGGCAGATCGCAGTTCATTACAGACTTTTACTTACTTTACTTTACTGCGGCTGACTCCTTTTGGAGGATAAGCCGGCTCCAAATTCATGGAGTTTCTTGGGAATTTTGTACAAGTGGTGTCCCCTCACCACTCGGCTTTCTGATCGAGGACGCACCTCTAGCCTTTGCACATCCAAGCGCAGTCTGCAAGGCAGCAGTAAGATGCATGGTTGCCGGTGGCTGTTGAGAGCTCATTCGCCATTCGGAAGTACGGGGTATTGTCCAGGAGTCCATGTAATCCTGTGGCTGTTGAACCCTTTTGTGGCGGGGAACACACGCCGAGTCATGGTGCCGTCGTCGGGCTCATGTGGTATTTTATAGGAGATCCGATTGCCGGTCGGAAATCCACCACGCCCTGGTGACACCACCGCCATAGCCCCGTTAGCCCATGTACGATCGTCCATCGAGACATGGTTGACACCGTCGTACCACGTTGAGGAGGGGATGGACTTTACAGAAATTGTGGCCCGAATTCTTAATAAAACATATTTTTGTTCTCGGAACTGCTACTAAATCAAATAACTTCAGTCTATTTTTTTTTCATTTTGACGCAAAATTACCACGCTGTCCAAAAAATGAAGCTATGTCGCTTTAAAGCTAATATTTGCCTCGTTTGTACAATCTTGTGTTTCGCAGCTTGCGAGTTGTTCAGCTCCATTATTGAAATTGTTGCTGTTGACAAGCGAAACTGTAGTCCTATTAGAATTATGTATAATTGCTCACTAATTGCTATCTTTCAAATGGACAACCGTTTCTGTTTCACGCTTGTCAAATTGGATTATCTCAATCAGTGCGTTCATTCATATGGGTTTGTTTCGGCCTGACGATTGTGCAATTGATCGCTAAATGCCAAATCCCACGAGCTTGGCTGCATTAAATTCAATATCTTCGTAAGACAACAAAGATGGCCATTTAATGCATTAAAATTGAGGCAATAAGGCACGACAACGCTCAATTATGCTGTACTTCAACTAAAAAGGCGCAGACGCTATGGGCACACAAATCTGTTTGTTCTATTTGGCAAAATAAAGGAAGTTAAACCGAGCGTAAAATAAAAGGCGTCTTGTTCTTAATTATATAGTGATAGGTCGTAAGGGGCTTACTTGCTCTAGTGATCGGATCAACCACGTACTATATTACCTTAGATCGCACAAAAAGTTGCATTCGCCTTCATAAAAAAGTTCTGTCAATCAGCAAATTAAGCGGTGTAACAAAAAACTTGCATAAACAATTCATTTGAAGAGGGGAAAATCTGTTCACTTCATAAGACTGTGACCGCGTTTAGAATCTTTTTTCAAATATACTAATTATTTAGTATATATATATATATGACGATTTCGCCATTTCTCAAAAAAATTCATTGTTGTAGCCAGAGCAAGTTGTGAGAATTCAACGTGTTCTTTTAATTCATACGCATGCCACAATTTACCAACGTCACGGGCCCAGTTACGTTTTATTTAGAACTTCAAAAACTTGTGGTCACCACATGCTTTTTATAGTAGCCTTGTCAGTGACAGGGTGCATAGCTGCGTTATTTTCATGGCACGATCATAATTTACGCATGTCTAAATCTGTTCAACGTATGCCAATTCAATTATTTTTATTTATTTCTACAACATATTAATTCCACATTTTTATTTGTCATAATCAATTTCGCGGCGTTGATTTAATTGAATATTAAATAATGATTTTTTAAAATAAGGAATGTCGCCAGAATTTAATTATTTATTTATATGTTTCTAAAATTTTTGATACATTATAAAAACTCTAAATATCGGACACAATCCGTTCACTTGAACGTGCTTTCATCCTTTTAAAACAGCCCCCCCCCCAGTAACTTCCTGGACGCATTCAAGAGGTACTAAAACAGAATAACATACTGTTCAGGGCCAGACAGCTCACACCTAGCACTATCGGTTGCGTAGCACAGAGCCACGTGGTTATAGGTTCGATTTATTTTCTCGGCATTGAGGTGTTTCACTTCAGCGTCATTGTGATGTTTTAGTAATGAATAAAACCGTCTGATTTAAAAATGTCGAGATAAGGCAACTAATCGATTCTCGGTTAGCTAAGGTGTAAATTTTAGTCTTTTTACTGCTGAGGAATATCATTTTAAGGAAGAGATAATGGCTTGATCCATTTCATTTGCTACTTTTTGAAATACCACATCAATATCATGATTTTTGGATATGGGAAATATTGTTATTGTTAATCCTGGATGTTAGTTAACCACGAAACAATAAAACATTTAGTATTAGTTAAATGCTTGACCACTCTGATTTTGGAACCTAGACTAATTTTAGTCGATTAAAGACCTTGCCAATTTGAAAATGTTACTGAAATTCTTTGGGGAGCGAAGAAATTAAACAAATTAATTTGTTCTTTAAACGATAAAATTTTGAGCATGAAATTGATTTTCTCAGATACGCAAGTTTAATGACTTAAAGAAAATAATACACATAGAGAAGTAGGATTACACTGTATAAGCACAAACCGGTTTAGTCAGTACTTGATGAGTTCCCCATAAGGACGAAACCGGTCTACTGGATGAATTGCCTTTTCTACACTATACAATTCTTAGTTTATACCGACATATGTAAGTAATTAATGGGTCAGGTGTTTATATCAAGACCGCAACCTTGATTATAATAATTTGTTCTTTTTTTGTTCGATAAAAGTTTTAGAGCATGAAATTGATTTTCTCAGATACGCAATGTTTAATACTTAAAAAAATAATACACATAGAGAAGAAGGATTACACTTAATAAGCACAAACACCTCCAGCATCAGAATGTCAAACTTTGTCATAGGACTTCGTTAAATCAAGTTTGCAAGCTCCAGATTTGCATTAATCCCTTTGTATCTATGACGTTGTGCAACAAAGAAATATTTCCGTCAGACACATTTACCGATGCATCTCGACCATATATGACCATCATCAGAGCACGCCGGAAAACTAACTAGCCATGATTAATCCGCAATGCATATATGTAGAAAGCAAAATCAGATATGCGACACTCACCTCAAGTAGTCTCGCATACATTGTACTTGACAGGAAATTTCGGCTGTACAATTTCTATGCAGTCACGATCATTAATTCTCTGCAGATTGAGCCACATATATATCAATAATTGTTCAATTGATGTAAAATCTCCAAGGTGCGATAATGAAATTAATTGATTCAATAGATGTCCACCTCAAACCTTTATCAAAATTTGAACAGAACATAAGTTAACCAACTTTTATGTTCTACATAATTCCCTTTTCCCATCTATGCATACCAAGCAGTTAAATTGACCATCGGTTGGCAACTGATTAATTCATTCAGCTTCAAATGATTTAAATGTGTGTGTGTGTAAGCCAAAAGCCTGTTTCATTTACTTTGTCTATGAATTAATGTATGTGGATGTGTATGTGTGTTCCATACATGCTAAATACTAGGTTATTACTTTTTGCTTCAATAAAGGCAGAGCT
Source organism: Eudiplozoon nipponicum (assembly GCA_029291075.1). Classification (NCBI taxonomy): domain Eukaryota; kingdom Metazoa; phylum Platyhelminthes; class Monogenea; order Mazocraeidea; family Diplozoidae; genus Eudiplozoon; species Eudiplozoon nipponicum. The sequence continues at coordinate 13,752 of JAQBSW010007073.1, forward strand.
TATTTAATTATATAATCATAAATGTGATGCTTTCAAGAGCCGGTCCAGAGAGCATAAAATAAACTAATTCACGCTGCTTTGCTTCCAGCAGGTGATTTATTTGTTTAACTAGAACACATGCAATTTAACCAGTGACTAGACAAACGTGATTCTGAAAGTAAACAATCCTTCGGTCACTGTGGTAGGTCTGAAAAATGTGCGTTCGTTCGAAGCTGTATAGAAATGGCAGAAAGCTAAACAACAGGTAAGCCTGCACTCTGCTTCGCTTAAAAGTCTGCTTATCATGCTGATTTTAGAATTGTTTAATTGTGAAGATTTAATGATGCGTGTATGCATTAATAGTGAGAGAATCTTGGTGAATTTTCTACAATCAACTTGGCGACAGACTAAAATAAGCTAAGGGAAATAAGTCAAAATGGATCACCGCGAGTTGAACTAAAATGTATGTCACCTATGATACAAAGAAGCGGCCTAGTGGGAAGTAGGTAACCCTAAGAGGAGCCTGGAAATTCGGGCTCGAAAATTTGCAAGAAGAACAATGGAAAATCTTGTTACAACGTCGTTTTCAGATAATCAGCTAATTGAAGGCTTAAAGAAGAAGGGACAAGTGAGAACCCATCAATTGAGGCCAAAAGTTACATCACCTGAAAATGCGGAAAATTCAAGATTTTACCGACCTATGAGTGCTATCAATTGTCCCGCACAAGAAAAATGCGGTCAAATCCACTTTCATTTGAGTTCGCTTGTAACTACTAATGCCAAGCAGGCATCACTGAATTAAAATGCGATGGCATTTTATGGTGGGAAATATGAAACAACATAACTTTTCCCAATCTTGCGTAAGTGTATAATTTTTGCTTATATCCTTCTAACCTAATGTAGCTAACTCAAACAATAAAACTGGACCTCAAACAACTGAGCCACCCGTCCACACTTGTTAGAGCACCAGATTCCGAAGCAGACATGCCCAGGTTCGAGCCCTGTCCGTGGCAAATTCTGGTCAGTACGTGAGGAGCTCCCAATAGAGAGGTTACAGGTCTACAGGATTAATTGCCTTTTCTACACTATACAATGCTTAATTTATACTGACAAATGTATGTACATAAAGGGTTTGGTGTGTATATCGAGGTTGAAATGCATCTTCTTCTGCTAGAAGTCCTGGTGTAACATCGCCACATAAAGTCTCCATTGCGACTTTTGTTTTTAACTCTGTTGTCTGATTCTTTTCGTTTTGCAATATACAAAACGTTTATCCAAGCAATAAGACTTTCTATTGTCCAGTAAAATAATACTCGTAAAGATGAAAATGAACGCGGAAAGGTTTTCTTGAGCCTACACCCTGATATTTTAATGATCAATCTGAAAACATTAAAACTGCAATTGCAAAAATATTGACATAAACATCTGTGTTTAATCAAGCTTTCATTATGGTCAACGAAGATGTGGAAATAAACTACATACTTAACGATACTAATAATATTGAACATGATATTTAGTTTACTAGCAAGTGCGAAAACGCTCGATCTAATACACTGCCTTCTCTTGACGTATTGATATCGAGACAGACAGGTAGTAGGCTAAACAGCAAAATATTCCGAAAACATGCATAGAATGGATAGTACGTCAATAACCAAAACACTAGCCCTATTTCCCAAAGTATAAATATTATACGCAATTTATCCTACAGAATAAAACAGATCTGTTCTGATGAATTCCAATGCCACGAATTGGCGGTGTTCAAAACAAAGTTAATGTTGCAAAGGTCACCTATGAGCGAAGAACACTGTGATGGCACTGATTTCTAGTCAGAAGCACCGATTATAGGCGTGGTCGTCTAGGAATTAGTGTGTCGTATAGAGGCGGTCCAATTATAATTACCACAAGACAAATCGTACACAGATTTTAAAAAAAAGAGTATTAGATCACTTACCCAGTACACTATACAATTCTTAGTTTATACTGACAAATGTATTTACATAATGGGTCAGGTATTTATATCAAATTGCAATCTTGATTAAAATAAATGGTTATAACCGCCCGCGCAACCAATGTTTGTTTAATAAAATTGGCCACCGAAGGACTTTGTCGCGCATGACTCGGGTCAAATCTACGCTCATTAGACGAAAAGCACTGATGTTACTTAGTGAATATACAACAAAACTTTTCATGGCTTGGTGAGTTCTGACAAATTAAATTAGAGCTCGTGTTTTGATGAAAGATAGATAAGTTAGCCCTTTAGAGTAAATATAAGTAAGATTTTTGAGAGTAATATGTCTGACGTATTCTTAGGAATGGGGTTGTTGTGTCATATTACTTTGTTGCCCATAATTGCGTATGTGTTGAATTAATGTTTTATTTCACTTCTGTATCAAATTTTACTCGTAATTTTGATTCAAACAGCCAGCATGGTTCGGAATCCGGTGTTATAACCATTGAGCTGGCATGGTTTTCCGAAATATTAACAAGCAAAAGAAATTTTGCTGTTGCTAACAAGAAAATTCGCCATGTTTTAACGTAAGTATCTGAGCCGGCAATATCTCCGTGATTCTGACTTAATTATAAGTTAAGCTGACAAAGCTTTATGCAATTTTTGGCCTCAATTGATGGGTTCTCAATTGTCCCTTCTTCTTTAAGCCATCAATTAGCTGATTGTCTGAAAATGACGTTGGAACAAAATTTTCCATTGTTCTTTTTCCGAATTTTCGAACCCGAATTTCCAGGTTCATCTTCAGGGTCGACACAATACGCACAGGAGTAAAACACAACTTGTGGCAACTAACAGTTAAATACTGTTAGTTGCAATGAGCTAATATATATGCAAGTATGTATTAGGTGTTGCGAACCTAGTAACAAATTAGTTCAGTTGTGACCAGAAGGATAAACCAAAGGCAGCATGAACGGAAAGTATAATCTCATGCACATTCGTTTCGTGCTTACTGGCGACTCATCAGTAGGAGCCGGTATTACGCCCTTTAACCACTATATATTTGGTAGAAGAATGTGGAATAATAGGACGAAAACCAAAAAGCATAAGTTAGTACATAATTGAATACGGTGTGTATTGTGCGATAGAATGATGGAATGAAAAGTCACAGATTAAAAAATTAATTTGCTCTGATTAGAGCCCCATCCGCGGAAAAATTCTAGAGTATTTGACGAGCTCCAAATATGGACGAAACTGGTCTACTGGATGAATTGCCTTTTCCACACTATACAATATCTTAACAATAATGGATTGCGCGGGTGGTGGTAACAATTCTTTAAATCAAGTTTGCGAGCTCGAAGTAAACATCAATCCCATTTTATTTAACCAGTCGTCGAACAACATGGCGGTAGTTTTGTTATGTTGTTCGACGACTGGTTAAATACAGTGGGATTGGTGTTTACTTCAAGCTCGCAAACTTAAACAATACCTTATTGATACTGACAAATGTATGTTAATAATGGGTCAGGTGTTCATATCAAGATAGCAACCTTGATTAAAAGGTACTTTTTACCGCCCGCGCAACTAACATTCGTTTAATCTAACAGTATTGTTCAATTAAATTCTTTAAATCCAATCTACGAGCTTCATCAGATACACACTAATCCGAAAAGCATACATGATATTTTTCTACTCATGTACACATGTGAAACTACATATCGGAGTAATTTTATTCTGGAATTTTAATACAGTGGGGACAAAATCTGTGCTCTGGTTTCTTTATTTTGTCGCGGCGTTTGTAAACATTACCTAAATTATTTATTAGAGAAAGTGTGAACTAGTGTTCGGTGGACATAGGTCCTGTGGTTTTAAGGATATCCACATCGCTTAGACTCCAATTTTCTTCTCCAGTTACTTTCGGCAAATCGAAGGCATCAATTCATATGTTTATAACACAAGTATTAAGAACTTACATGTAAAAGCAGCAGCTTTTGGATGAAAGGATTGACACAAATTCCTCAATCTCGCCGATCAAATATAGTTAACTGGATCCACAATTTAGATGAAATCAATTAAATATAGTGTTCCTTCGAGTTCTCTCGTATCACTTCGCAGATGACTGAATAATTTTGCCACTTAGTATACTTTCCATGAGTAACATAACCCAATAGGTATGTCGATATTTATAAAAATCCACGGTAAATGTTACACATTGAAAAAAAATCAAAAATCCAAAACGTTATTAGGAAGAAGAGTTGACATTTAAGCAGGGAAAGGTGATTATTTTTATGTTTGAGAATGAGAAATTGCAGCAAAGTGTGTGAGTTTGTGATTCGAAGGGAACAAGAAAACCAACTTTTAAAATCTGGATTTTCCGTGAAAGAAAAATACCTTGATTCCAAACTAAATAATTACAACAAGACGATTTTTTGTTACAGTTCTCTAGGTTTCACAGTAACAAGAATAAATAGCTGTCGGATTTTTAGATGCACGAATTTAACAATATTTGAAAGCCAATGTCAGTGAGATAATATCTTTGTTTTTTCCTCAATGTTTTCCCGATTAATTGTGCTGTTGTTGATGTTTCTAGACTCTTTGCCGATTTGTTCTCAAGTTTATTGAGTTTTCTGGTGCTGTAACTAATTTCTGTCATATTCAAAATACATTTAGAATGTCAATATGAATAGGTAGGAGCATGGGTTTGTCTTCGAATTTGTTGATTTGCATTAATATATTTACGCTTTGTGTGTGAATTTACAGGTGTAGGTGTGGTATTTTTGTTTGTGTTTTTGTGTGTGAGTGTGTATGTAGAAAAAGTTCCGACCCGAAAAAATTCTGCATCTAACATAATAAAAGGAAACAAGCAAGCGTGAGTGTTTTATGTTTAATGTAAATGTCCTTTTCATGTGTGTCTGCGTTTAGACGTCTATTATTTTCTCTAACATTTGTGTGTCAGAAAACTAAATTTTGCTACAGACAATTTATTTTGCGCACTCTCAATCCTATAAAACGCTTTAGTTCACATCTGCTGTCGATGTAACTCTCTGTTTGTGTTTGAAGAGATATAGTCTGTCTCGTGTTTGTCGCTTAGCTCTCCCTACTGGAAGATGAATGGAGAAAATAAATAGATTAAATGGCATATGCTGTCCATGTTATCTAGACGTCCAATCTACAACACCATTGTAATATGCGTTGACCATTTTACTTCAAACACTGACGCTCAATCAATTACACAGTCAGTCACACACGAAGACAAGGAAAACACAGTATCGTTACCAAATTCGCGTTCGTGTTGTCGATACACAGTTTTATTAATAAAATTGTATACACTAAATTATTTCACATAATTGCCAATCCTCACCTTATATATCTGGCTACAAAATATTTATAAACAAACCAATGAAAGTAAACGAAAATTGGTGGGTTAGAATTTATTTCAAATAATAATGAAAATATAAGTATATTCTTTACAAGAGTATTTCTCAAAAATAGATATAAATGATTAAAACCATTCAAAAGGACAGAAGTATATAGAGAATGAATTATATACATAAACTTTTTAGTAGTATATAGAAAACATATATGAATAAAACGGAATGGAAAAACTGCATATCTATATAGCTAGATAGATTGAAATGTATGTATAAATAGGTACATGGATATATGGATAGATAGGCAGATAAGCGGAGAGACGAATTTATAAATATAATGCTAGATATTACGATAAATGGATAGATAGATATACAGACAGACAGATAGACAGGCAGATAAGTAGATGGACGGATATATAGATACATGGATAGTTACATAGATAGTCAGATAGTTAAATAGAGAGAGATGGATAGATAGATAGATAGATAAACATGAAGAGAAAAAAATATAGTAAATGTTTAAATTGCAGATATCTCGCATAAAACGAGAGAACATTATCCAATTTTAATATAATAACCAATCAAATTTATCTATTTCTTAATCGGTTGCGAAATTCTTTGTATCTGACTTAATTCTTACCGGCACTACGACATAGTTACAAAATCCGTATTTAATTTGTTTCCATTTTCACACGTGCATAATAGTTGATTATACCAAAAAACCCGCGGAATAAAGTATGTGATCTAAATACCTTGTTATTCATAGACAAACACGCCAATAATGCAAGCATACCCAATCGAGAATTTGCGTTTTCCTGTTAATACGAGCTACTGAGCCTCGCAGACATTTAGACAGTCATTTAGATATTGTCTATTCTAGCTAAGTAGAGAGCATAATAAGCGTTTTAGTTTGTCACTGTCATTTAGACATGCATTTGTGAGTGTGTCGTTATAATTTGTTATGATAATAGTATTTTTATTCGCCATATTGTCAAGCTTATTATATAGCTTCATTTATTTGTTAGTGGACCAAACCCAAAATTTTTCTTTTGACATATCTACATTTTAAATCTGCCTCGTTTTAAAGTAGAAATTTTGTTCTCGCTGTTACCAACCTCTCATAAAATGAAATATCATTTTCTTGTAAGGTGTGAAATGTTATCGTTTTTGTTCCATTTTCCTATCAACATTCCTAAACATTTCAATAAATCAATGAATACTTTTTTAATAAAAATAATAATAATAATAATAATAATAATAATAATAATAATAATAATAATAATAATAATAATAATAATAATAATAATAATAATAATAATAATAATAATAATAATAATAATAATAATAATAATAATAATAATAATAATAATAATAATAATAATAATAATAATAATAATAATAATAATAATAATAATAATAATATTAATAATAATAATAATAATAATAATAATAATAATAATAATAATAATAATAATAATAAATAATAATAATAATAATAATAATAATAATAATAATAATAATAATAATAATAATAATAATAATAATAATAATAATAATAATAATAATAATTCTAATAATAATAATAATAATAATAATAATAATAATAATAATAATAATAATAATAATAATAATAATAATAATAATAATAATAATAATAATAATAATAATAATAATAATATATAATAATAATAATAATAATAATAATAATAATAATAATAATAATAATAATAATAATAATAATAATAATAATAATAATAATAATAATAATAATAATAATAATAATAATAATAATAATAATAATAATAATAATAATAATAATAATAATAATAATAATAATAATAATAATAATAATAATAATAATAATAATAATAATAATAATAATAATAATAATAATAATAATAATAATAATAATAATAATAATAATAATAATAATAATAATAATAATAATAATAATAATAATAATAATAATAATAATAATAATAATAATAATAATAATAATAACAATTTAAATAATAATAATAATAATAATAATAATAATATTTATTTATTTATTTATTTATTTATTTATTTATTTATTTATTTATTTATATTAATTTATTTATTTATTTATTTATTTATATTTATATTATTTATTTATATTTATTTATATTTATTTATTTATTTATATTTATTTATTTATTTATATTTATTTATTTATTTATTTATTTATTTATTTTTTTTCTTCAATGTCCATAGCCTTTGAATATTACTCACACGTACTGACGCGTTTCGTCCTTTCATGATAATAATCAAAGTACTATGGCAAACTGAATAGCGAAAATAAAACAGCAATGCATATATTTGAAAAGCAAAATCAGATATGCGGATCTCACCTCTGGTAGTCTCGCATACAATTTACTTGACTGGCAGTTTCGGCTGCACAATTTATATGCAGTCACGAACGTTAAATTTTTGCAGTTTTCGCGACATATACAAATGGGTAATACAATTAGATAATCAATAATTTCGCCGATCAACCTGCGGATTATAAAGTTAAACTACTATCCCATGCAAAACTGTGTTTATTTATGTTTTTCTTCTATTTGCTTAATATGTTTGTTGTTTAGATGAAGCCACTATATTCTTTAATAAAGTGAAAGTTTCTTCCTTTTCAATTAAATTAGCTTGCCATTTTATGCATTCACGATTTTAGAGACTTTAAATATACGCATTTATGTATTAGGCGTAGCTTTTCAATTAACAATTTAGTTCAAATAGGACTAGAACGATACATTATAGTGGAATATGTACATGTGTTTTGGGTTTCATGACGACTTACCTGTTAGCAAGCAATCGCTCTGCATTGCAATTATGCCACCGAAGGTCGTTTCTGGTAAAGCTGCGAAGAAGGCTGCTAAGATTAGGCGCCCGAAGACTGACAAGAAGAATAAGCATAAGAGGATAAAGGAATCAAACGCCAAATATATCTACAAAGTGCTGCCTCAGGTGCATCTCAGACACAGGCATTTCCTCAAAGTCTATGTCAATCATGAACACATTTTAAATGATATTTTCGAGCACATCGCGGCGGAGGCCAGCCGACTTTCACATTACAACAAGAAGTCTACCATTACCAGTTGCCAGGTGCAAACCTCTGTGAGACTGCTATTGACTGGGCAAATATTTGTTGTTGTTTGTTATTTTTCTTAGGAATGGATACGACTGACAAATAGTCATATATCGTCGGTCGATAACGACATACATTGGGTCATATCGAGCGCTCAATTGTTTAGTTACTTTAAAGATTCTACTATCATTATTGATTTTTTTATACTTATTAGATTATTTTATAAACTACAGATGAATTGAAGGCTTCACTTTATTTGCTTCATATAATTAGGTAAATAGGCGGTATTGTCTCTGGCATTCACTGAGAACAGAAGAAGCGTATTAAGGTGAAAAAGGAAAAATCGATTGCGTTTTGAAATGTGAACAAATACAATTCATTAATTACAATTAAACAATAATTGATTGCGCGGGTAGTGGTAACTATTATTTAAATCAAGTTTGCGAGCTTGAAGTAAACACTGGTTACGACTGGTTAAATACAATGGGATTGGTTTTTACTTCAAGCTCGCAAACTTAATTTAAAGAATTCATTACTTCGCCGTACAAAGAAGCAGGATTAAACGAACATTGGTTGCGCGGGTGGTGATAACAATTATTATAATCAAGGTTGCGGTCTTCATATAAACACCTGACCCATTAATTGTCTAAATATGTCAGTAGAAACTAAAAATTGTGTAGTGTAGAAAAGGCAATTCATCCAATAGACCGGTTCCCTCCTTATTGGGAACTCATCATGTACTGGCCAGAATTTGCCGCGGACAGGACTCGAACCTGGGCACGTCTGCTTCGGAATCTGGTGCTCTGACCACTGAGCCATCCTGCCGCACGCTACACTACACACAATTTTCAGTTATATATTATATATATAGTGGTTAAAGTGCGTAAAAGCGGCTCCTACTGATGAGTCACCAGTAAGCTCGAAACGAATGTTCATGAGATTATACTTATCGTTCATTCTGTCTTTCGTTTATCCTACTGATCACAACTGAAATAATTTGTTACTTGGTTCGCAACACCTAATACATACTTGCATATATATTAGTTCTCCGCAACAAACAGTATTTAACTATCATAATTTGTTCGCAGCTTTAGTCAGTCATAATAGTTATCCAACTAGGCGATCTACAATTGGGCATGTACCAATACCATGGGCGTATTTAAATCAATTTAGAATACTCAATTTCAGTGTGAAATATGAATTCTAGTTTTAAATAGCTCTAATTCTAATATGATGAAGATAAAGTCTTTAAAATTAAACAAATTTTAAATTCCAATCTGAATGGACTACCCTATGTTTGGCCTATTTAGTTGTCATTTTCTTTAATTTATTCGCATTCTGCATCGTTTATTGATAAAATTTTACTTGTTTGTGTTTATATGTGTATGTTCTGAGTGGGTCTAAATTATGTAATTTTACAATTGCTTCCATGTTAATGACTGCAATGAGTTGTCATGGCAATACTATCCAGCCTACAGTGGAGACACTTAAGATCAGTCAAGCTAACCCAACTGTTGTCGCAACTAATCCTACAGAGTTGTGGGTACATTGTGAATTTCTTGTATATGATAGATCCGGAAATTACGCCAGTTCTGTTAGTGTGGTTTTATGTAAACGGACAGTATCCGCATTGTTGCTCTGTTGTCTGTCTTCTTACATTTGGTGATAATCATGTCGTAATGATGCTTATTGGAAATTTAACAACATGCATAGTAATATGGATGTTAGCGATGTCCTACTTGTAAGGCAAACAAACACACCCACAACCAACCCACATTAAATCTACAATTCCTCGTTGAACCGACATGATTACACAATAAATCTAAGTTGTTCTGGAGGAAACGATTTGTATTTTCTACAATTGTTAATAAAATGTCGTATATGCATCTCGATAATCGGACTAACATCACTATCGTATGTAACATAAATTTCTTAGCAATAATTATGCATTTTGAAGTGCCTAAATCTCTCGAAGTGTAGGGAACCAAAACCGTACTACCACAATCTGTTTAATGAACATCAAAATTTCACTGTCTCGAAGGCAACTTTATGATTGTTTGCTTTTGAAGTAGATCGGAGTCGCTATGCCTTTGCTTCTGAAGTAGATGCTTTATTGATAGTAAAGAACCGTTTTGGTAGAATCAGGCCATATACCTGATTAATGATAGAGTGGGTGTGAAATTTCACTTTATTGGTTACCATTCACGCTTAAATTGGCATTTCACTAAAAGTTTCATTTATGATTTAAAACTTAATATACTGATTTAATTTCAAATTTTATGTATTAAAACACAAAACCACTTACCCAGTTCACGTGTTGTCTGGGGTGGCTGGATGGAACTCTGGATCTAGAGAGATGTCACATGCGCTCCACTTGAAGGAGAAGATAATCAAAATATTATGTGTATTGTGTGGATAGTCGGCGAAGTGGATAGAGCCACGACGGTAAGATCCCCATCTGCGGCAAACTTCTGAGCAGTATGTGAAGATTCCTCAATAGGTGTGAAACGCTTCACCAGATGAATTTCTCTGCTATTTAGTTTATACTGACAAATGTATATATATATATATATATATATATTGAGATATGTGTTTATATCAAGCTCGCCATCATGATTTAAATTATTTATGATAATGGTTTGTAAATGAACAATTTTCACACCATGGTTTTGAATGACTAAGACAGATAAATTAACGCTCATAGGAGTTATAATTCAAAGGAGCAAAGATTGTAAAAGGATTTATCTACTAGATAATAGGTTTTTCCTTATTGGGCAATTTCTCGGTAGTAGTCAATATTGACAGTGAGACCCATCTAGTGGCACAGTGTTTGGTAAACAATTTCATTATTGCTCCTGTAGTTTATTGTTAAAAAATATCTATCAATGAGTGAGTCACAGTTATAATACTTATATATCCTTGGCTGAGGAAAAATAATGTATATGCTAGAATGCATTACGTACTGCGAACCAATTAGCTTGTTAGTTAAAAATGGAATAGAACGATCTGCCAAAGTCAGCACGAGCAAAATGTATAATCCTACATAAACAAGGACTTCGTGTACTGTCCAATATTTCATGGTCAAATGTATAGTTGGTTTGAGGCATAATAACGACTCCAACTGATGAGTCGCTGGTAAGCACGAAACACGTGAGCACATTTTAATGGAAGGTCGAAACGCGTCAGTGCGTTGCGGCTGGCGGTAGTTTTGTTATGTTGTTCGAAGACTGGTTAAATACAATGGGATTGGTGTTTACTTCAAGCACGCAAACTTGATTTAAAGAATTGTTACCACCACCCGCGCAATCAATTATTGTTTAAATTGTATTGCCTATATATGTATATATGGCGAAAGCTGCAAACAGTTAATGTTCGTGACTGCATAGAAATTGTGCAGCCGACATTTCCAGTCAAGTTCAATGTATGCGAGACTGTTTGAGGTGAGAGCCACATATCTAAATTTGATTTCCATATATATTCAATGCGGTTTGATCCTCGATAGTCAGTTTGCCGTCGTACTCTGATGATGATCATGGAAGTTCGAAAAGCGTCAGTGCGTTGCAGCTGGAGGTAGTTTTGTTATGTTGTTCGACGACGTGAGCACATGACAGTATACCGTCTGTTCATGCTGGCTTTGGCCTATGCATATGATCCTATTTGGATTAACATATTACCAGGTATGCAGTTCCAAATACATAATTGTATATAAATTAGGGCCTGCGATGTAAAATATATGACTATTATTTTGATTTTAATCCAATTCTTTGTGATGAGTTAGTCACACGCATAGTGGCGTTATTAACTCTCTTGGCATGGCCAGTTAATAAAGCGGTATGATATAAAACAAATTGACACCACCTCACGTTCGTCTTGAAATTAAATAGTGTTACCATCAATTAATGATAAGCTTATGCTCAGTTCTCTCCCTTTAAAATTATTTGAAATTACAACAGTGACTATCAAACAATCATTGATTGCGCGGGTGGTGATAGCGATTATTTCGATCAAGTTCGCCAGCTAGTACTAAACACCAATCGCATTGAATTTGACCAGTACTCGATAACATAGCAAAACTGTCACACGTACTGACGCGTTTCGACCTTCCATGGTCATCATCAGAGTACGACAACAAACTGACTAGCGAGGATCAAACCGCATTATATATATATATATATATATATATATATATATATATATGTATAATTATAATTAGGAAAACACAAATAACAAAGTGGATAGAGGCCATTTATTTCGTGAATACTAATCATCTCTTATACAATCATAAATATTTATACATTTTGGGTTCTCAATTGATTATGCTAGTGGTAACAAATCTGACTCGTTTTTACTGCTGTTTCTTGTTTTGACTAGTTAGTGAGTGCGTATGCGTTTGTGTTTGTGTGTATGCGTGTTTGCATGGTCAAAATCAGACCACGGCAGATTCGTACTAAAGAGGATACCGTCAAGCAGGTTTTCCTAAATTTACCATTTAGAGGCGACGTACCAGTCTCAATAATTGCACGGCGGCTGAATAGAATAACTAAGGACAACTTTCCCAATGTTAAAGTTAATATGACATTTAGTACACAGAGAATCATGAGGTTGGATGCCAAATATCAATTGCCAATTCTCTCCAAATCATTCATAGTCTACAAATTCTCATGTATGTGCGGTAGCACATATATCGGACGTACGAAGAAGCAATTGATAAGCAGAATCCAGCAACATTTGCCACAGAAATTGATTAACAAAGGCTTAGCACCGTCAGGAAAATCAGCTATTTCCGATCATATATTGGCAACGGGGCACCCTGTCAATTCGACCAATTTCACAATTCTACATAAAACAAAATCAGAAAAATTATTATTTATTTATGAAGCCCTTTATATAAAACAACAAGCACCTGACCTTAATATTCAAAAGTTTCATCAACATGATATTCTAATCGACTGGCCAAGAATAACAAAATTCAACAACAATCTACTAGTATCCAGTCAAGAACAAACAGGCCCTCGACTAGAATCAACAAGCATACAATCGGATTGGCAACAAACTGAAGTGGAAATAACAGAGGCGCACACGGTGACAGAAGTTTCCAAACAATATGAGCGTTTAACACTGCAATCCACACTGGCGCTGTTACCATGTGGAAAATATAAATTTGCGCAACAAGGTGAAACGATCAACTACACTGGGAAAAATAGCACTCGTACATGTAACAGTGAACAATGCGCACAAATGGTTAATTCTCAAGCCATCAAAACAATAATGACCAGATTAAATACTGTTTGTTGCGAAGAACTAATATATATGCAAGTATGTATTAGGTTTTGCGAACCTAGTAACAAATTAGTTCGGTTGTGACCAGAAGGATAAACCAAAGGCAGCATGAACGGAAAGTATAATCTCATGCACATTCGTTTCGTGCTTACTGGCGACTCATCAGTAGGAGCCGGTATTACGCCCTTTAACCACTATATATTCGGTAGAAGAATGTGGAATAATAGGACGGTAATACCGGCTCCTACTGATGAGTCCTCAGTAAGCACGAAACAATGTGCATAGATTATACTTTCCGTTCATGCTGCCTTTGGTTTATCCTTCTGGTCACAACTGAACTAATTTGTTACTAGGTTCGCAAACCTAATACATACTTGCATATATATTAGCTCTTCGCAACAAACAGTATTTAACTGTAATATATTGAATTGAATAATGTCATGCTTACCGCGAAATGTGATAACTGATATCGATGAAGGCCAGTGTGTATGGTTTAACTGGAGTAACAGGTGTTCGGAAATTGTTGTAATTCTCAATTTGGGTGAACTTTAGCATAAATTTATATCCATCAGTGGTATCATGTACCGACACGGTAACCATAGTGTTAGTAACATGTACCTTTTCGGTAGAGTAATGTTGGTATCGGTTACTAACACAATAGCCATAGTGTTAGTATCCTTTACAGACTCGGTATATATATTATATAGTGAGTTAGCATTGAAGTCGCATTGTCGTTGACTTTAGATCATGTTAGCTTCATTATTACAGGTTTACACATTCGTCTAGGAGATTGTACCGTCCTATTATTCCACATACTTTGACCAAATATATAGTGGTTGAAGGATGTAATACCGGCTCCTATTGATGAGTCGCCAGTAAGCACGAAACGAATGTGCATGAGATTATACTTTCCGTTCATGCTGCCTTTGGTTTATCCTTTTGGTCACAAATGAACTGATTTGTTACTAGGTCCGCAACGCCTAATACATGCCTGCATATGTAAATAATGTTTGTTGTGGAGAGCTTATATATATGCAAGTATGTATTGCATTTTGCGAATAATAACGTAGCATGAAGACAGAAATTATAATCTCATGCACAATCGCTCGTACTACGGCGACTCATAGAAATAGGAACAATATATATTTGGTAGAAGAATCGTGGAATATTTAGGACATTTTGTCTCTAGATTTGAAATGAATAACAAACCTGCAATAGTGAAGCTAACATCATATAAAGTCTACGACAATGCGACTTCAACGCTAACTCACACTATATAATATATATACCGAGTCTGTAAAGGATACTAACACTATGGCTATTGTGTTAGTAACCGATACCAACATTATTGTACCGAAAAGGTACATGGTACCAACATGATGGATATCAATTTATGCTATAGTTCACCGAAATTGAGAATTACAACTATTTCTGAACACCTGTTACTCCAGTAAATCCATACATTCTGGCCTTGATCGATATCAGTTATCACATTTCGCGGTAAGCATGACATCATTCAATTCAATATATAACAGTTAAATACTGTTTGTTGCGGAGAACTAATATATATATGTATTAGGTGTTGCGAACCTAGTAACAAATTAGTTCAGTTGTGACCAGAAGGATAAACCAAAGGCAGCATGAACGGAAAGTATAATCTCATGCACATTCGTTTCGTGCTTACTGGCGACTCATCAGTAGGAGCCGGTATTACGCCCTTTAACCACTATATATTTGGTAGAAGAATGTGGAATAATAGGACGGTACAATCTCCTAGACGAATGTGTAAACCTGCAATAGTGAAGCTAACATAATCTAAAGTCAACGACAATGCGACTTCAACGCTAACTCACACTATATAATATATATACCGAGTCTATAAAGGATACTAACACTATGGCTATTGTGTTAGTAACTGATACCTTTTTTAAATCGATGAGTACCGGATACTAACACTATGGTTTCCGAGTCGGTACATGATACCAACCTGATGGATATAAATTTATGCTAAAGTTCACCCAAATTGAGAATTACAACAATTTCCGAACACCTGTTACTCCAGTTAAACCATACACTCTGGCCTTCATCGATATCAGTTATCACATTTCGCGGTAAGCATGACGTCATTCAATTCAATATATTACAGTTAAATACTGTTTGTTGCGAAGAACTAATATATATGCAAGTATGTATTAGGTGTTGCATTTAGTAACAATTAGTTCAATTGTGACCAGAAGGATAAACCAAAGGCAGCATGAACGGAAAGTATAATCTCATGCACATTCAGTTTCGTGCTTACTGGCGACTCATCAGTAGGATCCGGTATTACGCCCTTTAACCAATATATATTTGGGTTAGGAATGTGGGATAATAGGACGGTACAGTATATGTCTTAAAACTGAGTGTTGTAAGCGGCAAGAGTGGCGCAGTGAATTGAGTCCTAGACTCAGAAGCAAATGTGCCAAAGTTGGAGCCCCAGCCATGACAAATTCTCGACAGTACATCCCAATAAACACATAACCAGTAGAATGGATAAATTTTGCTTTGTTACTTAATGCAACATTTTGTGTATACTGAAAATATGCGCGTACATATGCGCAACGTACTGTCATAACTATTCAATCTACTATATATATATATATATATATATATATATATATATATCAATTACTCGAGTTATCTTGGACCTTAAACATTGAAGTTATTTGATCTCAATTAACGTTTAAATGTTTGTGTAGTGTTATCGTCACATATTTATTTGTCATATTTTTCTGACGTGAGTCGTTAATGAACACTACGTCGTCTGGATCCATCTAGCATCAAGCGTCCTCCATCCGAGGAAGCTTGGTGTCCAATTTATAAAGACGAGCTTTCGTGTTCCAACAGTGGTGGCGTTTACAATATTCAACGTCGGTCGAGCATTACTGGATGCAGGATGTTGTGCACCTAAAAAAAAGGAAGTCACACTATAATGGAAGTATATCGCAGACGAGGTGTTCATCAACGACCAATGTCAGACAAACAGGTAAATATTTCTTGAATGATTGCGCAGTGCGATCGTCACATTTAGAGTATCCACGGTTTCCTTTCGTGGGTAGTAGATTTACACAATCCGTTTCGCAACGATCCGATTGATCCTCATTTCCAGGTGCGCGTCTAGTTCATCTTCATGGTGACTGGGTGCTGATTCGTCACTTTCCTCCGAAGGCTTCAACATCACTCATATTAACCACTGGAAATGAGGTACGATCTAATCTTCGTCGAATGGCAATGTTTCGGAGCGGTGCTTTCAGTTCCATCATCAGGCCTCATTATCACACACACATTACCAATGCTCACAATAAAAATAACCTAATTAGCTTAAATCTATAATTTGTACCAGACAGATGTAGAGGTTTTTATGCTTTAATGAAAGTTCGAAAGTTATTTATGGTATTTCTACCTTGATTAAAATGCTTAGTAAGCAATTTCATATGATTCCATCCTAATTTGACTGTCGATTACATTTCTACACCTTTGCTGTTTGTACAATTTTATAACTACGAGAAAGATTGTATAGAAAAAGTGTGGGAATATTTGTATAATTTTTACAAATTTATTTTAAGTGGTAAACTTGAACGAAATTTGTAGTGGGTTTAGTACGTAAAGCCGGCTCCTACCAATGAATAGCCAGTATGCTAAAAACAAAAGTGCAACTCGGATTAACCCTTTTTCAAACTGAATTTAAAACACCTTTCTGTATCTTTATAAACAAACCTTTTATCAAATGCGTAATATAGACTAGTATTTTTGCATAAATGAATTTTTGATGTGCACATAATTTTAATAAATCGTTTTATTACAAATAAATAGTCTTGGTGAAGCTTTTCGTAAATGATTGAAAATCAGTACAATGATTTAATTTATGAAAATTATAAAGCCATTTCTTGGTGAAATAAACTGAAAGAATAAATTTAAATTTGACTGCAAACATTGTGCTAACATTTATAACATGTCTAAAATTCTTCGTTTTCGATGGGAAGAAAACACTTTTCTTCTATTATTCTTTTAGCTGACAAACACGTAAAGTTCACCATAGAACGCACAGCACGTATTTCAATTTGTGTAACTTATGACTTCATATGAAGTATAAGGATTAAATTAATGCAGAAACGGGCTCTTCTTTTTTCATGGAACAAATTCCTACATAAATGGTGGAAGTGCAGTTTAAATTTCTGATTAGCTCTCGACTACTCGATAGAAAAAGCTTGTAGACAGACAAATTAGAAAAAATCAAGTAGATAAATTTTACGGAAAAAATCAGATTTAACACTTTTTTTACCTGATTTTCGGATTGCGTACCGAAATGTTTGAATCCACTGTCATCATGATTTTTCCATATATTTCGATATCCATGTACGGATATCTTTTCCAATGGGACGCACATCACACACTGAGTTGACAATCAGTTAAAGTTGGGACACAAGATTATACATTTTGACTGTAAAAAAAACATTTCAAAGCGTACATTATTCTTGATAAGCTTTCCATGTGTACTTATTCATGTAGTTATGTTGTGTTCATGTATGTAAACAAGAGTGTGTTTCATGGATGTATATAATTATGCTTTTATACGTATACTCATTAATGTGTGTGCATTTATGGGCCGATTTGGTCAACTTATTTGAAGCTAAAAGCCAATTTGATTGATGGAATTCTTTAAATCAAGTTTGCGACCTTGAAGTAAACACCAATCCCATTGTATTTAACCAGTCGTCGAACAACATAACAAAACTACCGCCAGCCGCAACGCACTGACGCGTTTCGGCCTTCCTTGATCATCATCAGAGTACGACGGCGAACTGACTATCGAGGATCGAACCGCATTGAATATATACGGAAATCAAATTTAGATATGCGGCGATGTATAATATATGACTATTATTTTAATTTTAATCCAATTATTTGTGATGAGTGGTGTTATTGACTCTGTTTACATGACCAGTCAATAAAGCGGTATGATATAAAAGAAATTGACACCACCTCACGTTCTTCTTGAAATTGAATAGTGTTACCATTAATTAATGTCAAGCATATTCTCAGGTCCTCACTCTTTTAAATTATATTAAATTATTCTTTTGAAATGCGAGCCTTAATAAAATTCATAGTGCCCTTTCCTTGTGCAAAAATAAAAAGAAATTTTATCAGATACAAGAAACGTTTCTTTCTCATTATCTCCTCAAGTATCACTGCACGCGCAAACAATATTCATTTAGTTAATCAAGTAGACTGGTTTCGTTCTTATTGGACACTGATAAATTAATTGTCAAAATTACAATGAATAGGACTCAGACTCGTAAACTACGCCACACAAACCACACACTGCCTGCGATTTGCAGCTATCTACCGCCTTATGGTTCTTAATCGATCATTCCTTGACGTTAAGCCTATTTGACATAGCTTTCGAATCGAAGTACCTGCTGTCATACAGTTGTGTCAAATAAATGGAACAGAATAAATTTGCCGTAAATTAGTGAATTGACTAGTTCTATTTAAATGTTATAATATTATACAGGTGCACAGAAGATTGTTTAATAGTCATTCCACACGCATTGAGTGGGCATTTTGAACAGTTCATATCCTATTTATGCAGGACTTGTACGATCTGAGCTCGAAAGGTGTACAATTGTCAACTTTGGCTTTTATAAATTTAGTTCACTTTAATATTGCTTGCATACAGGTACCTAAAAGAGCTTGAAAACTCCTTTCGTTCCAGAGGGTATGACTCTGCATTTCTGGGGTTTTGGCATGACGCATTTTCATTGGGTCAATTTGTCAAACCAAAACCGAACAACGACAAGAGGATGTGTTGCCTTAAAAGTGAATTTTATTTTTTCGCGCGACGAAGAACTGATTCGTCGCGGAACTGCGCTCGTTTTGAGTTGTTTGGTGTTGACGTGAAAATGTTATGCGGTGCCGCAATGAAACTGCACGATACGAATCGCTACAATGTAGACCAAGAAATGCGGCAAATTAGTTTCAGCGAGGTTGACACCGAAGGCCAGCTCAAACGCGTTCAACTTGGATTTCGCTTCCTGTTAGAATTGGCCGCATAATTAAATACCTTTACCTAGACTAATGAGGATCAACTCGTGGAGCATAAATATGGAAAGCAAAAGTAGATACGTGGCGCAGGTGGTTGTATCATTTATTGAAATAACATTTTCGAGCATGAAGTTGTTCGACGACTGGTTAAACATACTAGGATTGGTGTTTACTTTAGGCAGGCATGCTCCTTACTGGGTAGAGCACAAAGCTCAGGTATAGCCCTGGTTATGGGTGACATGAATGCTCAATATGGGCGCTTAAGTTAGGCAGAATTTCATTTGGGTGGAAGGTACACTCTAAGCTCGACGCGCAACGAAAATGGTGGACGCCTTTTGGATTGTTGCGCGGAACATAGATTTTATTTAAGTAGTACAAAACTTCAGACGTTGCGCAAGATGCTGCGCCACATGGCGTCCTCCAGCTACCGGGCAACGGTAGACTCAAATAGATCATGTAGCAATTAGTTATAGATGGCGTGGTTGCATCCAGGATTGTCTTACTTTTAGTAACACTAATGTCGACTCAGACCGCGCACTTTTATCCGTTGTAGATTTGAACTAATATTTTCCGGGAAAACAAATAAGAATAAATTCCAAATAGATTTGAGCAAACTCGAACCACCGTCCTTCCGACAAAAATAGGACTATATTCTAAAGTGAACGCTAACTAGTCTTAATGGTGACAATTCGAATTCACTTTGGAACAAGACAAGTTTCACTATTCACAATGCAGGCATGTGGCATGGTTGGCTCCCGTAGAACTAATCATTGATTCTCTGTAAAATATATGCAGATACTCAAAACAAGGCGCCGAATTCCACCTGGCTTGGCTTATAATAATGCTAGTCGCAGTGTAAGTCGCCAACGAAAACGCAGTCTAAAAGTCGATCTCGAATCCTTTTAGACCAGAAAGGCCGAAGAAACGGAAGAAGCGTTCGCGTCAGGTAATAGTCGCCGTTTGTTCCAACTTATTCGAGCAACAGATCCGAGTAAATTTAAAATTACCAAAACTAAAAATAGTAGTAACAACTCTCTAATAACCGATAAAGTAAGACTTATTGATAGGTGGACTGAACAATTCATAGATGAATTTTCTTGGGCACCTCCGTCAGTTCCGATTCCTGAAAGCTTGCAGCCGTGGGGAATGTTAGTTTCAAAAAACAATCAGAGTTAGAAATACGGGATGCAGTCCTATCTCGTAAAAGTCGTAAAGTCACAGGCCTTGATGATTTGCTTTCGAGACTATTTAAGGATGGTAGATTTATAATTTCTGGAGTGTTGACTAACCTTTTTCATATTATATGGAATGAGGAGATCATACCACTTGATTGGGAATAGGAAGACCAAACACCACTTGATTGGAATGAGTCGACCATTGTGGCAATAGCCACCTTTAAGACAAATAATGAACAAAGGGTCTTATCTAGGGCAGACATTATTTCAACAGAAATTCCTCGCAGAAGCGCCCATATAAGAATGAAGAAGTCAGCCCAATGAGAAAAGCAGACTTCGAGCTGAAGTGAACATAAATTAATTAATGTGTAAATTTGTTTTATTAAATCGATGCTCGTTGTGCGAGAAATATTCTATATATAATTGAGTAAAAATAAAGCATTTGTCGTACATTTAAAATGGCTTCTGATGGGTTGGAAACGTTGATTTAGGCATTGACTTCTCAAATGAATAATTTAACTGCAGAATTAGGCACAATTAAGGCTCGTCTAGACGATATGCTAATAATAAATACAGAAGACATCCAAGTACGTGGACCATCCAACATAGGTGGACACAACAATGGCGACCGCACCGAAGAGGAATCAGGAGGAAATATGCCGGCGTTTTCAGCCGAATCGACGAGTTATTTCAGACCGTCATCAGAGTTTAAGCCGATGCTGGCACCACTAGATGTGGAAAGGCCACAGTTGTGGTTCGAAAAATTTGAAGCATCAGTTCGAGCCCAAGAATTTACATTAGAAGCACCTATTGTGCGTGTGGCTGTCCAGGAATTAGTGGACCGGACAGTAGCAGTTCAATTGGAATTGCCGGTTGACCTCACGTATGAAGAGTACAAAAGACGCGTGTTGGATCATGTCCGGGCCAGGCCTCAGGAAGTGTTCTCAGAATTATACAGCCTTAAACCATTAATGGGTGAGATGCTCATTGATACCATTGAACGTATCAAGCGGTGGTTCTCGAAGCTTACTGAGTCTTTACCCGGCTTGCAACCACATGAGGCCATCATGTTCATGCTGCTGGATCCTACCAGATACGGTGAAATATCCAGCGCCCCGGGGAGGCCTTGAAGAGAAACTTCAGGCTCTTCAAAGTTCGGCCATAATGACAAACAAAGTGGCAGCTGCATCTCCACGCATGGGTCCAGTTACGACATCTGGCAGGAGCGACATACCGTATTGGAATTCTTCGCGGCATAATAAGCAGTTCCGCGACAGAAGGCAACAGCCAGTGGCCTGGAAGCAAAGTCAGTATATAAGGACTCCAGCTCCGACGAATACGGCGTATAAGCGTCAGCAAAACCCATGTACTGCTCCTCGAGAACGGCCAGTGCAGTGGTATACAGGGTGCACAATCTCACAAATAAAGGTGGGAGAGAGCAGGGCACAAATATTAATCCTTTGGTGGCTCCGACGGGTAGATCAAATGAAGACCAGCAGAACAAACAAAAAAGTGGTCCGAACCAGATGGCCTTTGAAGAAAAGAAAGTGTGGGAAACATTGCCAAATGTAAGAATTTTCATTAAAGTTAAATTTTTAGAACTCTTCAACGGACAGCCAGTAATAATGCAATTGGATACTGGAGCTGATGTGTCGGTACTACCATTGACATGGCCATTGAACAATGTAAAACCTACGAAAGCAAGTTTATGTCAGGCATCGGGCGCATCGATGGTGGCTGTGGGCGAGTGGGACAAGAAGTTGTTAATAAATGAAAATGTCTATCATATGTCTTTTGTTGTTTCGAATACGCAAACGCCCTTATTGGGACTTGATTTCATTAGAAAATAGGTTAAGACGATTGACTGTCAAAATAAACGTGTATGCCTATCGCGGCCTGAGGGAATAAGTTCAATAAAGTCTATATGTACCCCTAAGATGCAGGAGGAGACCAGTTATCTGCCTGGGTGATGGAAGTATCTTCAAAACCAATGTAACATTATATTCCAACTGCCTGATTGTAGCGAGCGTCCAGGGCCGACGGTCGACCAGTTTAAGCTATGGCTAGAAATAAATGACGGTTACGAACCACCAAAAGTATATGGTGCTCCTCCAAAGAAATTAGCAGCAGCGACTCGAGCAAACCAAGAAATGATAGAAGCCGGCGTTCTTGAACCGTCATCATCTGTTTTTCGTGCTCCGATGGTTTATGTTACGAAAAAGGATGGTTCGCTCCGACCGGCGGCTGATTTTAGGCAATTGAACTCAGTAACTAAACCGGACCCATATCCCATGCCGGCTCTGCGTGATCTGTTCTTACAGCTAGCGGGAGGCAAATGGTTCGCCGTGCTTGATCTTAAACAGGGATTTTGGCAAATAGGCGTGCGGTCCAAAGACCGATGGAAGTTAGCGGTACAAGTACCCCAAGGTCATTTCCAATTCACCCGGGTACCATTTGGCCTTAAAAACGCACCGAAAGTGTTCGAAAGAATGATGGACTCGTTCGTGTCTGACTTTACTTGTACAACAACTTACGTAGACGATGTTATTATATGGGCCACTACTGAACACGAATTACGTGTGAGGCTGCAGAAGATGTTGGCCAAAGCTGTAGAATGGCGATTACATTTTAATCCAGAAAAGGTACAGATAGGTCAAGAAGTGCGGTTCTTGGGGCACTTAGTCTCAGCGGACGGATGCATGCCGTTAGATTTGAATGTACAACCTATCAGGGATTATCCGGTGCCTACTACTAGAAAACAATTACGCCGGTTTATTGGTATGGTGAATTTCTATAGACCATACCTCGCAGGGATGGCGGTTACACAACAGCCTTTATCTCAGTTAACTAGTGCCAAGATACCATTTCGTTGGACGGAGGAGGCTCAAGAAGCGTTTGTGCTATGCAAGCAGAAATTAATAGAGGCAACTATTTTGACTTTCTCGGTAGGTAATATGTTAATTGTTACAGACGCGTCAGATATTGGGATAGGAGCGGTGTTACAAGCTGACGGACATCCTGCGCAATATATAAGTCGCACACTCACTAAGGCGGAACAGAACTATACCGTCACAGAAAAAGAATTACTTGCCGGACAATGGGCGCTACGGAAGTTTAGATATTTTGTCATCGGGGGACACGTGGACGTCTTTACCGACCACAAAGCGCTAGTGCATTGGAGATCACTATGTATTGAAAAGAAACGTGTACATCGAGCCATTGAAGAACTAGAAGAGTACGATATATCAATTCATCATAGAGCAGGAATCGAGAATGCGGCAGCCGATGCGCTCAGCAGAATTTCCGCTGTGCGGGTTTCGCCGCTTATAAAAGCCTTTGAGGAACAGGGAAGAGATGCTACATGTCAGGAAATAGTCAATCAATTAAAAAACGGCACAGTGGTGTCTGCACCATATAAAACGTTGAGTCTACAGAACGGCCTGTTGGTGCGGAAAGAAGGACAAACAGTGCAATGGTTTGTGCCAGAATCTATAAGAACAGAATTAATGGCCTTTTGGCATGAAACGTTGGGACATCCCGGCGCTGGGCGGCTCATTGAGACATTGCAGTCACGATTGTATTGGCCTGGCATGTCCAAAGAATTTCGTAGCTATTGTCAACAGTGCACTACATGCCAACGTTGTAAACCACAAAAACGAGAAAAATTCACTCCGATTGCTTTAAATGCCACTGCACGGAACGGGTTTCTGCATATCGACCTGGTAGGTCCACTGCCGGTAGCTCGCGGCGGCATGTCCTATGTGTTTTCCATGGTCGATAAGTTTACCCGATGGGTCGAGTTTGTACCACTGAAGAAGATCACAACAGAAAAGATTATAACGTGCTTAGAAGAGCGATGGCTCAGTCGATTCGGTGCACCACAAGTTGTTGTTACCGATCAAGGCGCACAGTTTGAGTCGAAAGAATTTAATCAGTGGTGCAAAGACCTTGACATAAAGCATTCCCGCACAACCACTTATCACCCGCAAACCAATGCAAAAGCTGAGCGCGCACATAGGACGATGAAAGAGGTACTGCGATGTTGGTGCCACGAGAGCCCGGGAACGTGGAGAGACAAAGCGCATTTGGTCGAGCGGGCCATGCGCTCTACAGTCTCAACAGCTAGAGGATTCGCTCCAACGACCATGGTCTATGGAGGACACATAAGACTGCCAGGTGAACCTGTAATCCAAGGATCCCATGAGCACTGCACCATAGCGGATATTCAGGAACGACTAAAACAGTTAACTGAATATGTAGGCGCCACACAGCGGCAAGGCTATGCAAGGCAACCGACACGCACTCGCCTAAAGGTCGGCGACTATGTCATGGTAGCAAAGGTCGAGCCCATGGCACTGCAGGCTGTCAATGATGGGCCGTATCGCGTGGAGAGATGGACTCAGAGCACAATACTGTTTTTGTTAGCATGCCCGATGGACCACGAGCTGTTGCACTGGATCGTTTAAGCAGAGTGCGAAAGCCGATTCCTGAGGGGGGGAAGATGTGGCAATAGCCACCTTTAAGACAAATAATGAACAAAGGGTCTTATCTAGGGAAGACATTATTTCAACAGAAATTCCTCGCAGAAGCGCCCGTATAAGAATGAAGCAGTCAGCCCAATGATAAAAGCAGACTTCGAGGTGAAGTGAACATAAATTAATTAATATGTGTAAATTTGTTTATTAAATCGATGCTCGGTGTGCGAGCAAAATTCTATATATCATTGAGTAAAAATAAAGCATTTGTGGTACATTTAAAATGTCTTCTGATGGGTTGGAAACGTTGATTCAGGCATTGACTTCTCAAATGAATAATTTAACTGCAGAATTAGGCATAATTAAGGCTCGTCTAGATGATACGCTAATAATAAACACTGACGACATACATGTACGTGGACCATCCAACATAGGTGGACATAACAACCATCGTTCAAATCTTTAAAAGAGGCAATCGCAATTCGTATGTTAACCATTGTGGCACAAGCATTACTCCAGTCGTGTTTAGGTCATTTTCTTCGATTATCCTAAGTCGTCTTAGAGCTTCACGTAAATCTTACACTAGAGAAGAACTGGCCGGATTCCACTCAATACAAGGCTGTATAGATAATATTTTTACGTTAAGGCAATTTCTTGAAAAGAAACATTCATATCGCCGTCCCACAATAGCCATCTTTCTAGACTTCAAGGGTGCATTTGACTCGGTGGTTCGCAATTTTTTATTCGATATTTTGATGAATTGCGGTGTGCCTAAATTTGGTATTATTATGCGCAAGCTCTCTACACAAACAAGTCAGGTCGCGCTGTGGTCTATAACGAATTAACGCACAACTTTAAAACCAAAAGTGGTGATTTTCAAGGCTGTCTAATTTCCGCCTTTTTGTTTAATTTTGTAATCGATACTATTATGAACAGCACTCTTTCGCTTGCCACTGTTCTCTAATAATGAACTCGATGGTCAAAATGCCTATTTAATGAATTTGTTTATGATAATAAAATTTTAGATTGGGACTTTACTTAGAACTTATGTAATTTTATACATAGAATAAACATTGTCGTGAATTGGACGATTATGGACTTCCGCTTAGCCTTCTCGACGACGGAAATAGTATCTTGTATAAAAAAATTTTAATGAACACTTACAAAAAACCACACTCATTTTTAAAGAAAAGTTCATGATAGCGTTCGATATCGAAGCAATCAGTCAAAAAGAAAATAACCTTCTGTGTGATATCCCGGATGTAATTACGAAACACCTCATGATGGGGCTTTACACCGCCCCATTTAATATCTGTGCTCTGTTTTTCAATTCACTATATGGAATTCCAACCTTTTGACAAAAATATTTTAAAATTGTAATTTTTTGTTGTAGACACCTAGTATATACATAATAATATATGAGGTATTGCGCACTGTGTGACAAATTAGTTCAAATAGGAGCAGAAGGGTACTCCGTAGTCAGCATGAGCAAAATGGATAATTTCATGCAAATATGCATTTGGTGCTATTTCCCAAATTTCTAGACCACACATACAGTGGAATTATGGCATGTTACCGACTCCTACTCATGCTTCGCTAGTAAACATGAAACACATGTTTGAATGAGATAATTCCTTTTGTTCATACGAATTTTGCATATTCTAATCTGTTACTAGATACATAATGCTGAACACATAACTACATATATACGTAACTTTACCTTGAGTAAAAAGACATAAATATAAATAATACTGTTCACTTCCATACGCACCACAAACTTCTTATAATAGACTGTTTATTTGTAGATTTATGTATTTGTTCCACATAGGCCTCACAATATGTATTCACGTCTTAACAATAATTGATTGCGCGGTTGGTGTTAACAATTGTTTAAATCACGTTTGCGAGCTTGAAGTAAACACCAATCCCATTGTATTTAACCAGTCGTCGAACAACATAACAAAACTACCGCCAACCGCAACGCACTATGTTGCTCGACGACTGGTTAAATACAATGGGATTGGTGTTTACTTCAAGCTCGCAAACTTGATTTAAAGAATTCACATCTTAAGGTGGTTGAATTTTACAGACTTGATTATTCTTATATTAGTTATATGAATGAATTTGGCAAGTTTTAAAGCAGGGCTAACTCATTTTTTATTATTTCACGTAATTGTATGTGCGAGGCACTCCCGATTGGATAGGGAAAATTCAGGACGGTTAAAAATAATGCAGGGAAAATACATTAATCTTGCCATGAATTAACACTGAGGGCCTTTAACGATGCGGTTTACATTAACACTTTACGCACCTGGATTATAAATGAGGCGGGTACTTCCTTATTGCCATATTTTTGCACAAGCATGTTTTGCAATTTCACACCTTCACTCGAAAACAGCTGCCTTAAAATTCGGTATTGTATGCATAGCCTTAAGGGATGTATAGTTCCTGGGGGTGTACATTTCGCGACTCCTTTAAGTGCTTCAAGGCGAAACACAACCTGAAATGAATACTAAATACGGTTAACAAGTTGTGAAATCACAAGCATACATTACTTTTGCAGATTCTGAAGAGAGAAAAAAGTACAAACTTATTCACAGATTTAAACGGAGGTCTAGTTAATTGCGCAACAAAAACTGATGAGTTGGCCAATATGGATAAAAGCTTGGCACAACAGATGATTTGCATTCTAAAGCATGGTTCAATCATATTGTTGGTACCATGTAACTTTCCGGTACCGTAATGTTGGTATCGGGTACTGAAACAATGGCTATAGTGTTGGTACCATTTACAACCATGGAATACCTATTATATATAGTGAATTTGCTTTGAAGTCGTATTGTAGAAGACTTTTTAACAATAATTGATTGCGCGGGTGGTGGTAACAATTCTTTAAATCAAGTTTGCGAGCTTGAAATAAACACCAATTCCATTGTATTTAACCAGTCGTCGAACAACATGGCGGTAGCTTTGTTATGTTGTTCGACGACTGGTTAAATACAATAGGGAATGGTGTTTACTTCAAGCTCGCAAACTTGATTTAAAGAATTGTCGAAGACTTTGTATGAAGTTAGCTTCACTACTGCAGATATGCGCATTCGTATATGGGGCTGTGCCCGCAGCTCTCATCCAAATATTTACTGGCTCCTACTTGTGGGGCACCAGTAAGCACGAAACGAATGTGCATGAGATTATATTTTCAGCTGATGCGGTCTTTAGGTTCACCTGCGGGTCATATTTGAACTAATTTGTTACTAGGCGCGCAACACGTAATACACAATTGCATATATATTAGTTCTCCGCTACAAACAGTATCTAACCGTTATAAGATTCAATTAAGTTCGATTCGCATTAACAAATACTGATTTAATTTAGTTGACTTTAGCGACAAATTGCATAGTTTGAATGGTGGTTTTTATTATTAGCCTTCCGTTAGTTTAATTTTTAAAAAATCAACTATGCTATAAAGCCATTTTGAACGAAAATAAATAGATTTTCCGGTTAAACTGATATAGTGCTTTTAGCAGATACTAACAGTTTAGCGTTCAGTCTCCAACTGGTGAAAAGCTGGAAATGTTAACTTTGTCTATCGTTCTAGCGGCCTAGTGTTAAGCGATTGATTGCTATGCCATAAGCCACATGTTTGATAATAAATAGGTGGTCTTACGTGATCTCCGTCATCAGTTTACCGTTGTGCTCTAAGAATGTCAAACGAATACTCATACGCGTAACTACGTGTGATTGACGTTAGTTTTGCTCTTCTTTTCGTTCAGTCTGTGAAGGGATTGATGCTTATCTCAAGTGCAGAAACTTTGTTTAAAAAATATATCGATCACCATTCGCGCAATAAATCATAGTTTACGACGAAGCTATGTGCCTTTAAAGCATGTCATGCAAACTGCGACAATATCATTTTTTTCTCTAAGGAAGTCCTACAAAATTTATCTCGGTTAGCCAATCGCCTAAGTTAGATGTATTAGTAAACGTCTATGTAAAATCGATACTCTGAAAGCAATTCCATGAAGATTTTCCAAAAAAGACTTTGAGCTGGGAACTCTGACACAGCAGTTGCACATCGATGCTAGTCATTCGATGCGACATATCAAAGGTAGACAATCTTTCTACAATGTGGATAAACACTTGAATGACAATAGAATTGCAAACAATTTACCGATCAGTTCCTCATTATCTAAATGTTTGTAATGATTCATTTCTGTTACTGGTTTCCTGATTTCTAGACTGGAGAATGACAAATTAATATCAAGAAAATAACTGGTTCTGGCAGTAGCTTACATTATCTTGGGCCGGAAACTCGGTAGAATAAGATTTCATGTGTGTGTTGATGTTGACGTGCACATGTTCTTTACCTATCTAACAGGTGAGCTGAAATCAATGTACAAGCATATAAATTACTTCTATTCAAAAAATGAGTATATTACAGCATTATAATAAGCAAGTTGTGCG
>JAQBSW010007074.1:0-43629 GCA_029291075.1 Eudiplozoon nipponicum
TTGATGGCTTAAAGAAGAAGGGACAATTGAGAACCCATCAATTGAGGCCAAAAATTACATCATCTGAAAATCGACCTATGAGTGCTATCAATTGTCCCGCACAAGAAAAATGCGGTCAAATCCACAACAAGAAGGACAGCACTGAGAACAAAAACGGATCGTTTAAAATGGTTCCCAATTTTTTTGCATAATGTTACACTCGAATTAAATTTTTCTATTTTTGATGAAGAATCTATCACTCTTTACAGCCGAACTTTCTGATGTTGATATATTTTACAGTACAACTAGTGAGATTTACTTATCTACATGAGACTAATTGCACATATTTATGTGATGTGATATCTTTTTATATTGTACATTTTTCGATTTTGTAATTTGATGGAACATGTTTGGTTTGAATCCAAATAAAGATGTTCTATTCTATTCTATTCTATTCTTGCCGAAACTTCATTGGCTAATATATTCAATATTTCTTCTCATGATGTATTACTTTTGTTGATGCTAATATATCCGCTAAAAAAAAAAAAAAAAAAAAAAAAAAAAAAAAAAAAAAAAAAAAAAAAAAAAAAAAAAAAAAAAAAAAAAAAAAAAAAAAAAAAAAAAAAAAAAAAAAAAAAAAAAAAAAAAAAAAAAAAAAAAGGCCCTGTTAACGGCCCCCTATCATAACAATATCTATATTCAGAGCACCTTAACCGAGTTTTTAACGTCGTACGGCATTTACTTGAAGCCGGGGCGTTTACAATATCGTCATGTTAATCAGCAATACATACAATCAATGGCAAAGTCATGGTTCTCAATTTTTTTGCATAATGTTACACTCGAATTAAATTTTTCTATTTTTGATGAAGAATCTATCACTCTTTATAGCCGAACTTTCTGATGTTGATATATTGTACAGTACAACTAGTGAGATTTACTTATCTACATGAGACTAATTGCACATATTTATGTGATGTTATATCTTTTTATATTGTACATATTTCGATTTCGTAATTTGATGGAACATGTTTGGTTTGAATCCAAATAAAGATATTCTATTCTATTCTATTCTATTCTTGCCGAAACTTCATTGGCTAATATATTCAATATTTCTTCTCATGATGTATTACTTTTGTTGATGCTGTTATATCCGCTAACTCAATCCACGACTGAGCATCAACACTTAATCTAGCAACTGTCTCATGCAACGTCTCGGTCTATTCTTTAATTTTTGCGCATAAATTATCATATCTCTTCTCCGCTAACTCTGGTTTTGATACATATACACTAACGTCAGTTTCTAGTTTAGACATCTTATTTTAAATTGTATTGTTTTCCTCCTTCAGAATTGTCATGGAGTTCTGATGGTCCATAACATTTTCTGCTGAAATTCGGTATTCAACAAAGCATTAGCCATTTCAAATCACGCGCGTTACTTCGAACCTACTGCGTAACAAAAATTAAACTCGACTCCGGTTTTTTCCATGTCCATTTGCTTTTAATACCTCCAGTACGTTTATGTTTTTCTTCAGCACATGCAGATGTTTTAAATTTGTCTATCAATTATGTTACAAACATTTTATACCGGTTGTTTGTTTATTCTGACTTTGTAGAGGCTTTTTCCTTAGCATTAAATGTTGGATGGTCATTTGATATTTTAAATCATTGTGAGTTGTTTTGTGTTGATTTAGAGTAATATAATATTTTTGTTTGCGCTTCTTTGGTTATATCATTTTGATTATCAACCTTATCATATTCATTTCTGTGTTAGTGCCGGTCAGATATCAGAATAATAGTATTGGTATGGTTATCCGTTTATGAATTAGTTGCATATGTATTTTGGAATAGAGTTATTTATTTGAATTCACCTACATAATATCCATTATATGTGATGAAGTCAAAGCATTTTTATGTTATACAAAACATTAACTCATATAGTAATTGTATATTTTGTGGTAGACCTACCACAAACAAGGGCTGTACAAAATTATTATATTAGAATATAAAAGAATAAAATTTCTTTATATTTATTCAAACAGCATGTTCTATCAAAGAGATTACAATATAAAAACTAAACAATGGGTGAAGGACGTCAAATGAGATCAGGCTTAATTATTTTGTTGTGTGGAGGCTATTTTGCACCACCGTAGGAGAGCCTCTGATGCCATATTCCTATTTCCCATGCTACTAAAATGATCCAATTTAGAACAAATAAATTCCTCATTCCTTTCAGTACTGTAGAGATCGTTTAGTCACTTCCATAGGAGAGCTATGGTGCCAGATTTGTGTATCCAACCAATTTTATCATTCTTTTCAGTACCTCTTAGACTAGCTTGGCTAAGTCCTTCAGTCAACTGCTCTGCGTCTTTTATATCGAAATAAAATTTATGACAACAGTACGAATGGTCACCGTCTCACTAATTGCCACCGTATAACTCTATGAAAGCGAGGACCTTAAAAACGGAATCTAATTAATTTAACTGTGAATGATTTGTGATCCTAGCCTTGATATCAATAAGAATAATAATTTGTGATCAATTAATAATAATAATTCAAAAATTTATTATCGAGATTCAGCGTATGTAGATTAATATACTGAAACTCCAAAAATGGCGTACCCTTGCTTATAAAAGAATGAACATTAAAGTAAAAACGACACCATAATTTTGCAACAATTCAAAAACATAAAATTCCAAAGAAATATTTCAATATTTAAAAAAAACAACTGTTTATGAAACCAATGGTAACTTCAGATTTCCAAAAATTAAAAATTGATTAACTTCTACATAGGGAGTTAATTGACCACATACACCTCCAAGTTCAAGATGTATGCTCACATAACGTAGCCACCATACCTCGGTTTTTGACGACTCCTCTAGAACGAACTTTTCTATTTAGTACCCGTTTCTTTCTTCCCTTGTTTTAAAGTTCAGATTAATTTCCTTTTTACGTTTGTATGATTCTTGATTCTTTTCCCGCACCTTCGAATCAGATCTCGACTCATCCTCTTGGTACTTTAGGTGTTGTTCCTCAATCTCTATCCATATTCACTGCTACATACTCTTCTGTGCCATTCATTTCTGTGAATGCATTTTATCGATCATACGATTGGCTTTCAATGGTCCTTTATAAAATGAAGTCAGTTTGTATGTTTAAATTGGTTATGCATACATGGGACGCCAGCATTACATCTGAAGTTACGTAGCATTTTAACCATGAACTTTTAGACTTGATTGGAGCTTAGCGACTCATCTTGACCGTTATTAATCCTACAAACCATTTTTCTGGGCTAAAAGGACAATATAAACAACTTGTAGCGTCTGTTATACCTTCAGGTAAGCAAAATGGATTTTCATAAATTAGTTCTGCTATGGATGATCCTATCTGTGCTCTGCACCTGTTTCACATTGCAAGCAAAACTATATGCAGTTCGTGTTTCCGACTGGATCCTCCAATGTATCGTAATGCAGCCTTCTGTTCCCTGTGCAGCCTGTCAACCATCCCATTAGCTCTTGTGTGTCTCACTTCAATCTTTATGGCATTCAATGACCTGGGAAATAGTTCAGACCGATTGACTACCACGATCCCTAGTTACCCTTATAAGTAGACCATATCGTGGTACCAAAAATGCATGAACATAAGTAAAACTTTCTGAGCTGTCTTACCCTTTATAATTCCTATTTTAAACTGCCGACTAAATCGATAATGTAGTGTGAGTAGATACATCTGACCAGAAATTTCGGGCATTTATACTATATCGATGCTAACATGCACGAAACGACCCGCTGGTGTACCAATTGCTTTAACTTAGGTTTTAGTGTGACGCAAAACTTTACATATTTGACACCGGGCACACGTCCTTACCCAATTCATTATATCTTGCGACATCTTTGGCCATAAATATCAGTGACCAACCTGATAGTTGCCGTAATGGAAATGTTGAATTACATGATGGGCCTAATCTAATTATTATACATTTTCAGCTTAATATCTTTCTATAATAAGGTTATCTTTATTAATATCCATCTTTTCATAGCACAACCAACTATTCTCTCTATATGCCTATCAGCAGAAGCCGTAAAAGGAATACTTCAATCTCTGTCTTTAACGTCTTGATGAAGCTTAATTTCAGAAGCATTAATTACAGCATCAGAACGATAAATAAAGTTAAACTCTGTCCTACTTCCATTTTAAAGTAAGGATTTTGAAAAAGTTTTCAAATCTAGTAATGTCATATGCATACTCAAGTCATGAGTATGTAATTTTATGCTATTCTTATAGAAAGCAATGTTCTCAGGGGCAGTTTATAAAATCATTTTCAAGTCATCAGAAAATTCGCAGATTTGGCCTTCGATGACCACGTTCCACAACTTTTCAAATGTAATTTTAAACAGAATCGGGCCAAAACTAGAACCTTGTGGAACTCCGGTTGTCATTTGTAACAGTCTAGCTTGTTATATTACCATACTTCTGTTTTATGCATAATATTTCGGTGGCTTAAATATAACCATATTGTCATGTAAGAACAATTCGCCTTCATAATAGCATCAACCGATTTTCAGATATTGATGAAGACACTTAGTGGTTCTATATTTTCCTCCTGCTGAGCAACGATATAAGTTCATATCTATAAGATGTTTGTGATGGCCGAGCGTCTTTTCGTAAATCCATGCTGGCAACAGTAGCTATCTAGTTCCATATTTGACAAGTTAAACATGGAAATTTGAATTATTCATGATATTTGTGGTGATGGCTATCACTTGAATATATTTAATAACAAAATATATACTGCTACATGTCGTGACAGAACAGCATATCAGGCATGGCACTTGTATCATCCGTGTAATGGCATGAGAATGAGATAATTTAAAGGGATGAAATACTATCTATTCTCTTTTGACGCATGGTGATGACTTGGGAAAAAAGTTGAACGAAAATCGTTCCTGGCCTCAGATAGTTGTGACACCTGCATATGACAATCTTATCAACAGTCATTCTGCAAAAGGGGTAAGAGATTCAGTTTCAGAAGCGCAGGTAACCGGGCAATTCCAAAATTGCATTGACCTGTAAAATATCTAAAATAACATGATTAGAGACGAAGAGGCTCATCGACATTGAATTTATGCATTTTTGAAGTTTTAGCCAAATGAGTATTTGTAAGGCGACTGTTATCGGTTACCTCTATAATTAATGGTTCATATTCAGATAAATAAAGGTTGAGATGTACCTGTTTGTGATTTGTTCTAAGGTTTGCTTGTTAAAATTTGTCTCAACTGAGTAAAATATAGCTTTGTGTCGCTCGTTTACCAAAGATTGCGTTGGTACTCTAATCAAACGTCGTGGCATCGGTATGATCTGTGAAATACCAAATGTGTTAATTGTTAGTATTGTAAGGACGATTCGTGAAGACAAGGAGAAGCTAAATTGACAATCACAAGCAGGGGTTCGACCAAGAATGGATTTAAATAATTCATTATAGGCTGTAACCAATATCAATATCCTTCCGTCGTTGATTGCCTATTCTACTCGGCCGTTTTCGACTCCGTAACAAGAGCATTTATGACGAACTATACCTAATAATGCCATCCTTGTCAAAATGGTTTACTTAAGGCTTGTTATTCTTTAAATCAAGTTTTTGAGCTTGGTATAAGCACCAATTCTATTGTACCTAACAAGTTTCAGCCTATTGAACATTCCTTAAAATTAAGATTTAATGTTTTCGGGCTTTATAATATCCTTATGCCTTAGACCCATAGACCCAATAAATGGACTAAGGCATTCCCATGCAGAAATTGAGTAATACTTGATAGCTCGGAAGCG
Source organism: Eudiplozoon nipponicum (assembly GCA_029291075.1). Classification (NCBI taxonomy): domain Eukaryota; kingdom Metazoa; phylum Platyhelminthes; class Monogenea; order Mazocraeidea; family Diplozoidae; genus Eudiplozoon; species Eudiplozoon nipponicum. Next base: position 5,800 of record JAQBSW010007074.1, read on the forward strand.
TTATGCTTATTTTTATGAAGCCTGCTTGTTCCTTCGTGGCAGTTAGTCGCGTTATGGTAAGGTAAGAGTGGTCGGAAATTTAATTCTGTTAAAACGTTCGTTATGGTTATTTTTATCTGAATTTCCAGATCGTCCTTAATCAGGCCCTGTTCACAGTAATCTGTATTAATTTGTTGTCATTATTCGGAAGCAAAAGTTCAATTATTTACTATCGGCTAGGAATATGTCGCTATTATCGTTTTTTGCCACAATCATTTATATATCTTGCTCGCCATGCTATTTAGGGAAATTGTTTGTGTGGCTGGAATCGATGTTATCGTAGCCAACCAATATTGTGGTGGGAAGCACAAGCACAGATAAATTTTACATGTTTATATCCTAACGAATATTATAGGACTATTTTTAAGCGTTTGTCCAGCCATCTTTTTCTGAAATGGAGAAGCTTAGTTGAGCCAAATTCCAAGCATTCATACAAGCCCGCATACACAGTAAATGTTTATATCCTAACGAATAGTATACGACCATTTTAAGCGTTTAATCGGCTATCCTTTTGAGAACGTTTTATCATGAATAGTATTTTTAATCGATATGCTTTTTTTCCAATTTTTTAGTCATCTTGTGAAATCTTGTCGATTATTATGGCTACATCAGTTAAAGTTGCTATTGTAAGTGCCGGTTTGTTACCTTAGGTTACTGGTGCAAATAAAGGCATCGGGTTTGGTATCGTAGAAACACTGCGACAAACACTATCTTCTGATTGGATAGTTTATCTTTCATCTCGAAATGAAGAAAGAGGCCTTAAGGCAGTCGAGGATCTGGCAAAGAAAGGTCTAACTGTTCGTTTCCGTCAGCTGGACATAGACTGTGAACAAAGTCGGAGCAGTTTCGTAGAATTCATGAAAACGAACCATCCCGAAGGTGTTAATATTTTTGTCAACAATGCTGGAATAGCGTTTACAGTAGGCCTTGATTTCTAATCTAAATTATAGAATGATGCAACTGAGCCCTTTGGCTTGCAAGCAGAAGTTACCATTCTTACTAACTATACAAACACGATGAAAATGTGCTACGCTATTATTCCGTGTCTGGCGTCAAATGCAACGTAAGTTTATTTTGTTTTTAGTAAACTTGACATGCAGGCTGGTAAACGTGTCAAGTTTGGTCAGTATAATGACTCTTAAAAGGCTTGGCGAAGAACTTTACAACAAATTTATATCGCCCATGTCAATGGCAGAATGCGACGCATGTATTAACGAATTTGTTGAGTAAGTTTTCATTTAATTATATATATATATATATATATATATATATATATATATATATATATACTGATTAAAAGTTTATTCACACATATGTTATCAGTATAAGTTAAACACTGCACAATATAGGAAGCGTGATTAGTCAGATAACCAAATTTTGCACTAATGTGATACTCATGAAACACATGCCGCAATGGTCGCGCCATTCAAACCCCGCACTGAATGGAATTTTCCGAACTGATATTGTCCGTATTTCCTAGAGCCTAATGGGTATCGTTTTCAACCTAAGGTTCCAATTTGTCATTTTATAGCATATATATAATGCGACTTTGGAAAGTGATATTAAATTTTAATATCATGGCATGTTTTCAATTACATTCTTCATATCAAGTTTGCGAGCTTGAAGTTAACACCAATACCATTGTGTTTAGCCGGTCGTAGACCAACATAACGAAACTGACGGTAGTTTTTTTATGTCGTTCGTCAACTGGTTAACTACAAGTGGATTGGTGTTTACTTCACGCCAGAAAACTTGATTTCAAGAATTGTTACCATCACCCGCCAATCAATTATTGTTTAATTTGAAATACATTGTCAGTATTAAGTTAGCAACTGAAATATATGAAGCAGACCGGTCTCGTCTTTAATGGGCACTCATCAAGTACATTCCAGTATTGCCGCGACAGAGGCTCGAATTCCGAAATATTTTTTTTCGTTCCTGTTATTATCTCATCAATAGTAGTCCAAAATTAATGTGAGAGCATTTTATTCATTATCATACAACTAATTTCTTACGTTTTGGTATCTATGCATTGAATTCAAATTTTCATTTTGCACCAACCTTTGTCTTTGTCAGTCTTTCCTTCAGATGAATTCTTTTAGATATTCGTTTCCATATAGAGTTCCAACTAACCATCCCCTTATGTTATTATTAGACCCAGCACAACATTTAGAGAAGTGATATTGAGTTGAAGTATTGCTGCAGGATTTTATTACACGTATTGACGATATAAACTAAACGTTACATAAGGCTGCAAAAACCATTTATCTACTAGATAAAAAATTCGATTTTCTTTTGCCTTCATTGGCAATAGTATGAATTTTTGTAGCGAAAAATCAATTCCGAGAGCATTTGATTTAGTCATGAAGCATCTTATTTACCAAGGAAATCGCACATTGCAAGAAATATGGTCAAATGGAATGAAAGTTTCATGGGATTTCTTAATACTAAGAATACATTTATTTGGCAACAAAGGCTATCTGGCCCAACAATTGTGATGATAATGTACAATTCAAAAGTATGGGTATGTAAAGTTAAATTAAATAGTGACTAGCAAAGTATTTAACTATAAGGCAGATGGGAGTTGTGAAACAGAAGCGCTTTCATCAAATTCGTTGTGGTTCTTTCTGTGGAGAAAGAGATTCCATTTGACTAGGTAAGGAACGACTAGATTAAGGCTCTTGAAGAGCCCTAATGCAGAATTTACTGTCGTCAGATAAACGAATTGGAGACCATGCTTGAAGACGAGTAAGGACCACCTGCAGACATCGACCGTCGGAATTCTTTGTCGTAATTTTCGAGTTTCAGCAAGGTTGGTGTGACTACGGTCTAGTCGACTAGATTGAAGCTGGCGGAGAGTCAAAATATCAGTGTCGCGTGCAGGATTCACAGACTTCAGTTGATTGAAATTAAGACTGTTGGAAGGCGAGGCAAGAAGAAACCTAACGCCCCGAAACTAATTAAAAGCCGAGGGATAAAAGGAGTAATATGAATGAAGAAGGAACCAGTTGTTCAGTGTTTGATTTTTATTTGATATATGTAAATATAATGAAATTCAGACGTAATGTATTAACTCGACGTATGTCTATATATTGGTTTACAAATATGAAAAAAAATATGCTTTCCATTTATCCTTAAATGTATGGTGGCTAGCAACTTGTTCTTTAAAAATAACTTTTCTTTAACATTTTATAGCCAGTATAAGTTTTAATTTTTGTGCCTTGAATGGAATAATGTTTATCAAATCACATGTTCTACGAATGTTATAGTTTGGCGAAAGCCGGCACACACGAACAACACGGTTGGCCTTCAACGGCGTATGGCGTTTCTAAACTGGGCCTCACCAAAGCCACCTACATTCTAGCAGAAGAGTTCCGGAGTGATCCTCGTAATTTGATTATTAATTCGGTAAGTTCAGTCTGGACGGATGCTCACTAATAATAAGTTAAACAGTGTTTCCCCGCTTATATCGCAATGATATTCTGATATTAATCGTAGTGATACACCATTTCGTATGAGGTCTTCATTTGTAATTTTTTGGATCACATGTAAAAATACCCTTTACTTTAATCACTGCATAATTTAACCGGGTTGTTATAATACTGTTTTTTGGTAGGACATCTTTAGGTCTAATGAGATGTCATATAGGTTGCCCCTGCAAGATCTCGGCGGATGCCTGCTAGTTTTTAGCTAACTAGCGTTTTCCGTTTTTTCTCGCAATGCAATCTAAGGTTAATCGCGTTGCTACATTGTATGCAAGTCTACTAGAGGTGAAAGCCGCATATCCAATTTTCCATATATATATATATATATATATATATATGATGTCCATTCCTTTTTAATTTAACAGTATTCTTATAATTAGGAAAACACAAATAACAAAGTGGATAAAGGCCATTTATTTCGTGAATACTAATCATCTCTTATACAATCATACATATTTATACATTTTGGGTTTTCAATTGATTATGCTAGTGGTAACAAATCTGACTCGTTTTTACTGCTGTTTCTTGTTTTGACTAGTTGGTGAGTGTGTATGCGTTTGTGTTTGTGTGTATGCGTGTTTGCATGTAAAGGTCATTCTCGCAGTATTGCGAAGTGATGTCTGAGATCTTGTCATTATTGTTTTGATAGCTTGAGAATTAACCATTTGTGCGCATTGTTCACTGTTACATATACAAGTGCTATTTTTCCCAGTATAGTTGATCGTTTTACCTCGTTGCGCAAAGTTGTCGTTTTCACGTGGTAACAACGCCAGTGTGGATTGCAGTGTTAAACGCTCACATTGTTTGGAGACTTCTGTCATCGTATGCGCCTCTGTTATTTTCACCTCAGTTTGTTGCCAATCCGATTGTATTTTTGTTGATTCTAGTCGAGGGCCTGTTTGTTCTTGACTGGATACTAGTTAGATTGTTGTTGAATTTCGTTATTCTTGGCCAGTCGGTAAGAATATCATGTTGATGAAACTTTTGAATATTAAGGTTAGGTGCTTGTTGTTTTATATAAAGGGCTTCATAAATAAACAATAATTTTTCTGATTTTGATTTATGTAGAATTGTGAAATTGGTCGAATTGACAGGGTGCCCCGTTGCCAGTATATGATCGGAAATAGCCGATTTTCCTGACGGTGGCAAGCCTTTGTTAATCAATTTCTGTGGCAAATGTTGCTGGATACTGCTTATCAATTGCTTCTTTTTACGTCCGATATATGTGCTACCGCACATACATGAGAATTTGTAGACTATGAATGATTTAGAGAGAATTGGCAATTGATCTTTGGCATCTAACCTCATGATTCTCTGTGTACTAAATGTCATATTAACTTTAACACTGGGAAAGTTGTCCTTCGTTATTCTATTCAGCCGCCGTGCAATTATTGAGGCTGGTAAGTCGCCTCTAAATGGTAAGTTTAGGAAAACCTGCTTGACGGTATCCTCTCTAGTACGAATCTGCCGTGGTCTGATGTTGACCTGACCTTAATATTCAAAAGTTTCATCAACATGATATTCTTATCGACTGGCCAAGAATAACAAAATTCAACAACAATCTACTAGTATCCAGCCAAGAACAAACAGGCCCTCGACTAGAATCAACAAACGTACAATCGGATTGGCAACAAACTGAAGTGGAAATAACAGAGGCGCATACGATGACAGAAGTCTCCAAACAATGTGAGCGTTTAACACTGCAATCCACACTGGCGTTGTTACCACGTGAAAACGACAACTTTGCGCAACGAGGTGAAACGATCAACTATACTGGGAAAAATAGCACTTGTATATGTAACAGTGAACAATGCGCACAAATGGTTAATTCTCAAGCTATCAAAACAATAATGACCAGATCTAGACATCACTTTGCAATACTGCGAGAATGACTTTTACATGCAAACACGCATACACACTCACCAACTAGCCAAAACAAGAAACAGCAGTAAAACGAGTCAGATTTGTTACCACTAGCATAATCAATTGAAAACCCAAAATGTATAAATATGTATGATTGTATAAGAGATGATTAGTATTCACGAAATAAATGGCCTTTATCCACTTTGTTATTTTGTGTTTTCCTAATTATAAGATATATATATATATATATATATGCAGTGCGGTTTGATCTACGTCTAAGGATGTCAACGTTAACTATTCGATGTTGAATAAAAACATGTGCCTTGCTTCCGAAACACCGACGGTCGAATGCCTATAAGCGTCTAAAATCAACTCGAAGAGGCCAAGTTTCACTCCCCCGTCGATACATGATATATGACATCTTCATTCTGATCTGGATCATGGAGAGAAACAGATAAAAGAATTCACATTATTACTGTTATGCAAAATAAGATCAGCGTAACCTTGCGCGATCTCCTTCGCGCAGAGGCGGAGTTTCATGATCCCAAAACAATTTCTCCTGTATTCAATCAACGGCCACATCAATTCAGGCTGCTATTAATAAGTGTATAAAAAGAATGAACCACGTCCAGTAGCTACGCTGTGTTTGCCTTCGTATTCGTATGCTTGGTTTATACCAACAATATATTTAGTCAAATCCTGACAAAACGTTTACTCGTTATCACTTTCTGAAGTGGCACAATGTGAATTATAATGACATAATGGGATGACTAGTTGGAACTTAAGGTGAAATGCTATTTATCCAATGACTTAGCTGAAGTTATGCTCCCGAAAATACACCTCCCGTGTACATTCGGTTCCTTGTTGCATTTTGCTAAAAGCCCATTTTATTGAGTTGTTATTGTCATGCGTTTCAGGGTATGACAGCTAGCTCACATTGGACTGGTGTTTACATAAACATCGCAGCCGTGATTTGAATACTTGTTGTCACTGTCCGCACAACCAATGTTCGTTTAATTATATGTTATGTTCAATTCATTACTACTTGCCCAGGTAGCGTGGTGTCTGTTCTACGATGAAAGATTGGAAATGGTTGGTTGGAACTGTAGGTCTGATGAGATGTCACATCGGTTACTCCAGAAGGAAGGGTTAAGCAAGAAGCATTAGTTGGAATATAACAGAAAATTATGCATAATGTACTGTAGGGTGGCTCAGTGGTTAAAGCAACGGATTCCGAATCAGGCGTGTCCATGTTCGAGTAATTTGCGCCGCGAATTCTAGCCAGTACGAGTGTAGCTCCCAATACGGACGAAACCAGTCTACTGGATGAATTTCCTTTGCTACACTAAATAATTCATAGATCATACTGACACGTCTGTGTACATAATGAGGCATGTGTTTATATCAAGATCGCAACCTTGATTTAAATGATTGGTATCATATCCCGCGCAACCAGTTTTTGTTTAAATATTGTTTGCCTGGCGTCATATATTTGGAAAAATTATGTTTAAGATGACTGCCATTATTGGCTGTGCTAGCACACACTAGCTTGAGAACAACTAAATAGGAAGAATATTCAGGGCACTAACGCCTTGTTACTGAAGCATAAATTACGCAATCTTGCGCGCAAATTATTGCCTTCGGTTTTGAGGCCATACGACCATAAGCTTTACTAAAATTAATTGTGCAGTAAATTGTAACCCTTTTTTATGTGCTTTTATGTTGTAAAATCCTAGCACAATACAACCCTAAATCTAGATGTCTGTCTGTCAACTTTATGAGAACCTATGCGAATGAAGCAGAGTTAACTAGGCCTCCACTGAATTGCATTTTCCGCCTGACGATCATAGATCTTTTACACTCTGTTTTAACTTTGTCTATGAGGATACGGCGTGCCGTTATCAAGTGAAGGATATCGCGAATATAGGTGCCCGACTAAGAATTGGCTAGCTTATTGCTCTCGCTTCACTGCTGCATAATCTTGATATAAATAATATCAATAATACCTTTTCTAACCTGTGAGGAAGCGATGCGCCTAGACAAGACAAAGAAATCTACCTAAACAACCCAGAGAAGTAGCTAAGAAGATATTCACACAACAAACTATGCCAAGGAAATTATAAAACAAAACGACTTTAGCAGCGCAGCTAAATTATGGATTTATGCTCACTACGAAATGGGAGACCTAGTGTTCTGTTACAATCCACATATAACAATAAATGACTTATGGTTATATGGCAGTGAATCATTATTCACTTTTTGTCTTTGTATGGCTCTCCATAATTAATGAAAAGATTTCTGTCGCTTTATAAAGCAAGAGTCATCTACATCACTTTGTTTGGAGACTGATCTCATTTAGAATTGATATTATGTTTAAAACTGATTTAAATTGTTAACTAACTATGTTTATATTCCCATTAGCCATTTTAACCTGTAAAATATGTGCTTTCAGTGGGATAATTTAACTTGCTTTTTTCTTGTAAACGTTATCTAGTGTTGCCCAGGCTATGTGGACACAGATATGACACGCCATAAGGGCCACAAAACCATTCAGCAAGGTAAGTAACGTGAATTCGATTATTGAAGCGATATTTGTCTAACATTTTTGTATTTATTTTAATATCAATTGGGCTGAAACTGCGTTTGGCGAGTTATTCTTATCACACTGGAATCACCCATTCGTCTTTATGCAGCAAATGCAGGATGTTCTGAGGAAGCAGATTTCAAGTTCTTTTTTACGCCCCTGAGTCATGGGTGAGAATTAAATAATTCTGCAATCTTCTGGACTGTCTTTTATAATGTAGTATTCTTTCGGTTTGGTTTAGGCGACTGTCAGCAAATGGCGTCATGCAATAATAATCACGAGCAAATGTTTAGAATCGACCAGTTCTGTTCGGCCAATAAACTATTTATAATAAAGCTAAAAACGCCAATTTAATTGGCTTAGTGAGCGGTTGAGGTCTGACAAATCCTGCACGACTGATTATAAAAGAATCTCCGGTTAATGTTCAGAACCACATAAGTGCTAAACTAGAATTGTTAACCTGGATTTCATTTTATACGAAATGGGCAGTTTGATTGCACTGCACTATAACGTCACTAAGCAGGAACAATTACATAAGAGACTTACAACGAAAACCTCGATGGAAACGGGATCCCGTATATTAGCGTTTTTAAATGGGCCCCTATCACATATGCTAGTCTTGAACCAACTGTGTGGGAGATCTGGATCTCAAAATTTTTGGTAAATATAAAGCACACATTTTAGTTGCTCTCCTCATCGTGGTAAAGCAATTTAATATATACCACATTTGGAATTTATTTTAAATAAGTAAATAAAACATTTATTTGGCATCGAAGGCCAACTGGCCCGACCATTGAAATAACAAATCAAGGGTAGGATATGTGGAGGTGAATGGAATTGTGACTAGCAAAGAATTTAATAGCAGGGGGGAGGGGTTGGTGAAGGGAAAAGTTATCATTAACATCAAGATAGTTCAGTCTGGTGAAAAATAACTAAAAACGAAGTTCCATTTGACTAGACAAGATCAATTGGAGATAGTCCATGGAGTGTCAGAGCTTCTGGTTGAATGTGAGATCGAAAAAGATGGCGGATCGGAGGTAGACGTAGATAGACGTAACAGAATTTAATTCCGCGCAAGATTTTAGAATGATTTAAACTGGAACGGACATACATAATTGTGTATAAACAGCAAAACTGAGTATAATGTATCAAAAAGGGATTCCGCGAAGAATCCCTGTTAATTTTTTGTCTAATCGTAGTTTTGTATGCCATATTGCATGGAAAACTATATATCCGTTTCTTATGTATTTAGACATGTCAGTGTTTAAGTCTGCGTTTATGTATAAATGCGTTTATGATTTCATTCATGTTCTTATGCACTTATGTATGTATATATGTATTGTTTAATGTATGCATGCATGCTTGTATGTATGTATGTTTGTATTTATGTATTTATATATGTATGAGTGTGCATGTGTGTATTTTATGAATTTATGTATGATATCATGTATGTATAATGGTATGCGTGTATGTATGCGTAAATGTATGTATCTATGTATGTATGTATGTATGTATTTATGTATTTATGTGTGTATCTATGTATGTATAAATGCATGCATGCATGCTTGTATGTATGTAGGTATGAATAAACACATGCTTTATGTATGAATGTTTGTATGTTTTATATATCAATTATTCATTATCACCAGTAACAGTAATACAGCTGCCTTTAAATAAAATTACTACTGGAGAGTAATTTATGAAGTCAACTCTGTCCTACTAAGAAAAGTAAGTTTATACGATCGTATTAGAAATCGGCAGCTGGTTCGCCACTGCGCGCGGTTTGATGCCATATTGCATAGGCTTTCTAGCCACGAACATTGATGCGCACATGGACTCCATCCTAGTAGGCGAGGTGGTCCCATATCACCCGATTTGGCCGTTGTTGACTTTAGCTGGTTCTACCATGCCAGAGTCTATCCGCTTTGTTCGTTATGCCTATCTGGCACTAAAAGAGTGAATAATGCTCAACTGCAAAATCGAATTTATGGCATGTGCAAATCGTGACTGAGCTAGCGCAGTTAACGGAGCCTTGTTTGCTTGCCTCACGAAGGGCACTTGTTGGCCGCCAGAAAAGTACGACTGCGTTTTTCAGCGTTGGGTATTTGTTAGACAATTAATGATTGCGCGAGTGGTGGTAAAAATTATTTAAATCAAGTTTGCGAGCTTGAAGTAAACACCAATCCCATTTTGTATTTAACCAGTCGTCGAACAACATGGCAAAACTACCGTCAGTCACTTTTGGTTAGGCTTTACGGCATTGACCTTAGTAGACGCTCTTAAGTTTGACGTAAGATCTTCTTTTTTAAACGTGCTTCAAATTTTGAGCAACGGCGACTTCCCATTGCCCGGCTTGTGAGAATCCGGTGGTTCACGAAGTATTGCTGATGCTGCCTTGCCCTAATGCTGACTTAGCCATAATGGTGTTGTGTAGAGGTTTAGTTTGCCTCACTTCTGTGAGTTATCTTGATAAATATACTTAACTAGGTGCTCTTTCTCTTTCTGTATCGTAAGTCTAACTAATAATGATGATGATGATTATGATGGTGGTGGTGGTGGGTCACGACGTTCTGAGCCTACAACGCGTAGATGAGCATAATGCATTCAGTTCTTTAATACTAATAGGATCCTGCATTCCATTTTCCGATACTCAACATATATATTCAATTCTGAGTAATCCAACGTACGTGCGTTTAAGTATGTCTCTAAGTGTGTATTTACGTGTGAAGGTATGTGGGACCTTGCTGTCGTTAATAGCAAAAGAATGGTTACGAATGTTTAAATTGCTTTGTATCGGTGCAACATTAGTTCCTTAATGGTAATGCAAATGTGACTATGATAAGATTTTCTGTGTCGATTTGTATGTGTGATTGAATGTATGTACGGTTGTTAATAAGGACAACATTCCATGCACTAAATGTCTCAGGTAATTTTACTTCAAAGTAATTAATGAATGCAGAGATTAGGAAATGTGTTTATCTATATATTTAGATGTGTGATAATCGTAACTTAGTCACTATTCATGGGATTTAGTTTGAAATGTATTTATTCGTCAGTGATAAGTAGGACAGTCATTTTAATTTGGGGCGCTTCTTTGTTTTTCAGGTGCTGATACTCCATGTTTTTTGGCTATGCTTCCTGCGGATACTGATATTAAAGGAATTTTTTGCAGCGAACGAAAACCTGTCGTGTGGTCAAAAGAAACGGTTGCGCAGTTTTAAAGTTACACAAGTTTATTAACATTTTAATAATGCGCTTAAGCGTTGTTTAGCGTAACATTTGACAAGTTTCAGCCTTATTTCTTTATTTCAGCTCTTTTTTAATTTTATTAATTTGACCAATTGCAAAATTTCTTTCCTTCCAAGTTCTTATGATTTTATTGAGTTTATTTTTTATTTTGCCATTTTTTAAAGATACTTTTTTAAATTCTTCGTTTCATTTTTGAATTTATGGACATATATTTACAAAATTTTAATAAAATCAAATTTTATTCTAAAATTATTTATTTTGTGAAGAGGCTATACAAAAGTTTGAAATACATTTGCGAACTCCATAAGGAAATGTGAATCATTTCAAAAGTCAACACTCCTTCATAATGTATTTTGTAGTTAACTAGAGTTCAATGAATGCTGGTTTAGTGGCGTATTCCTATAAACCAAATGAAATTTAGTTAAATTCTCGGTTGTAGTTTCCGTATTCTTTATGACCTTGAACAATACGAACATGGAACCGGCTTTCCGCGTGTCATTTTCCATATACCATGTATTTAAGAATCCATCCGCGCTGCCATGACTACACAGCCTCTTCCATTCGTTATTATGTCCGCTTTATAAATAACTCGTAGCCATGGAAATTGCCGGTGTGAAGATTGTCTAGTTGTAGCTATTCCTGCTGGAAAGGCTACATTAACTTATCCGTACCCGAAACAGAGTGCAAATTTTGAATCTTAAATCGCACAACCAACTGATGCCTCAAAAGCAGACGTTCCTCGTCAACTTTGCTTGGTAGGTCGTTTAATCAAAGTACCCTGAATACAAACATGTCACGTCGAACTGGGCGTAAATGGCCTACTATTCCTTAAGATAAAACTAGTATGCATACAACCTCGTCCTGGCCGGATTTCGGTATGTTCTTCTGTATGCGATTCTCTCAATGCGCTAAAACGGTATATGATAAGCAAAGCAAATAAACAAAATACGATTTGAGTCAGGCTTATAATCCACGATGGTTTATAATAGCATTAATAATCTCATGCCGTCGTTTTATAGATCGACCGTTGTTCCTACCAGTCGTATTAATCGGGCTAATGCACGTCGTTTTTATTCACAATTACTGACGAGTTGGGCATAGCACTGACTGCTGTATATATTTGGTGAAAATTGTAGATTGTCTATATTTTAGTTTTTAGCTTAATACGTAATTAGTACACAAATTAATTGTAGTAATTTAGAGCAAGTTTAATTGTGGATAGGAATTCGGCTTTTAAAACGTAAGTAACGTGGGCGATGTGAGCGATACGGTTTTACGATTTTAGTATGTTAGCCAAGGGACTATTGCCGTGGACACCGTTATAACATGATTGATACGACGGACTTGGTTTTAAAAATCCGTGATTTTTTATGCTCAGTAAATACGTTCAAAGACTGTTATTGCTTATTTGTGCAACAACCCTAATCCGCAGCGAAATAACAAATGTCTGATTTAAATTTAAACTGGTGTACGTTTTGTGCGCACCTGGCATGTTGTTTCCCGTTTCCTGTAGGCCGAACAATGTATATATTTAATCCAATTTACACCCTCTTCCTTCCAAAATCGCCTATAACGTACCACATTTTGCTTCCGCGTTGAGCCTTGGCGAAAAATACTGAGTTTTGTTATGAGGTTGCTTGCACCTGATTTTTAGAAAATTTATGCTTCTATACACGATTTGTCACAATTTAAATTTTGATTCAGAGACTGGATGAATGCGAATGACTAATAACAATACTCACTAAATCGTAAATAAATATTTTTCTCATTTACAAATGCACTGAACATATGAGATGCCTGGGGCTTCGCCAAATTAGGTTAACTTCAAAGAAAATTTCGAGAACAAACTTCAATATCGATTACAGACTGCAGGGATGAGTCAGCTGAACAGTGACTGTATTCGCAGTTCAATAGGCGTTGAAAACGACATTCATCCTTAATTTTAGCATACAATATTACTTACTCAAATCGTCTCTTTATCTGTTACTAAATGCAGATCTGCGTGGCTTTTTAAAGTTTGTATTTCTTGCGTCCACACGATGCTCACTCGGTCGAAAATGTAGATGCTACATAAACTGAATTACAGAGAACGCGCGGTCTCTTTTACCTTGTGGGTTTTATTTTAACCATCGGCCAAATGGCCCGTGATCTTTTTTAATAATGTCTGAAGATTGGCTCGATATTAAGGTATTGATCTCGTAACTAGGTCATCTTTTCTGTTCAAATTTTCGTTTTTGTTTGAACGGGTATATTATTTTTGATTTTATTTAGGTATAAAAGAAAGATTCGAATCTGCAACTAACATCAGTACAGGATTGTTCCCAGTCATTTTCCTTGTGAGAAATATGTCGTAAGCCAGGCCAAGTTTGATTTATTTTAGTGATGGGTACTAAGTGAATGATAACTGGTTGGTATGAAGTTTCGTTTAGGATGTTATGTTCTGTTCTATGCAAAAATGACGAAAAAAGCTCATCGCGAATTCGGCGTCTCTTTATGCCTAATACGAAATTATTATTGGGCAACATTAAACAAGACTTATGAGAGTCGCGCCAAAGCCTATTTTCGTATGATGAAGTATGTCTAGTTGGTTCACATTTAAGAACATTTTTAGACCTTTGTACGAAGATTGTGCATTTATCGCACAGTTTTTAGGAAAATATTTCTGTGTCAAAGAGATTTCTGATACTCACCCAACTTGTTGCTTTCTGTGTAATACAATCGATCGTCTTCGTCAGGAACCGTGTTATTTTATTTTACACAACCAGTACTCATCACCGCAAATTAAAACAGTGACTAAATTGGAATTCGATTATGTATTAATTTGTGTTCTGACTTATGCCTATCTTGCTCATTATTTAATATATACGCAGAATTAGTCAGCGTCATTGCGAACATGAGTTGCTTATTTTGGAAATAAAAATAATATTTACACAATAATAATAATAATAAATTTATTTGGCAACAAAGGCCAACAGGCCCAACAATTGAAATGATGAGGTACAAATCGAAAGTAGGATATGCATAATTGAATGAAATTGTGACTAGTAGAGTATTTAACCATAGAGAAGGAAAGAGATGAGAAAGAGAAGTTCGTGACATTGAAGAAATCACCAGCCCCATTTTGTGTTAAATCCGAACCTTGCGAGGCTGCTGTGGTCTCGGGCTTCTGGTCCCTTCAATTTGTCCTAACTACATTATTATCTCTTTGTTATAGCGCTGAAATTATTGCAATATTGGAACCATCTATGACTAGTTCAAGGAGTTTACCTTGTCCATAAATACTAGTATAATAATTTGCTCAGAATGTTCTTAGACTTCTGCAAGTTTCTTTTGACTTTCTAGATTAAAATGATAGGCGAGGTCTTCTTTATCATGCTACTCTTCCGAACGAGATGTCGTGTCAACGATCTGCGTGAGATCCACATCCTCAAAAAATTGAATTTTAATTTTCATTCTGCGATAAAAATTACAACCGTATTAATTTGTGCGATCTCCCTCGTGAAAATCGAACTGCAGTGAGGAAAAACATGTTATTTCTTATCGTTATTTGATAATACGCTTTTCGAAGATAAAAATTTGTTTAGAATTCGTATCCCATAACATCCCAGAAGCAACGTGCTTTGATCGGGTATTGAACATGAGCCTCCCATCGTTTCGAAGTTAAATCATTTTTAAATTCAATGAACTCTACGTTACTAAGATTGAGACTTGGAATCTATTACAATTCAAATTTGATATGGTATCATTTCCTTCTATGCGCATTTCATGAGATTCCTTAAGAGCAGACTTCCTTATGCTGCGCCAATGGCTGGACCTGGGGTGAATTTTGTACGGGTTCCACTAGATAAATTTTGCCATGCATTACAAACATCACACCTTTGCGTATAACACTGAAATTTTGAAACAACGCGATGTTTTTCTCGATTATATCAGCTAAATCACTAGACATTTGTGGTCGAGGCAAGCAAATGGATCTCAGCCTATTAAATCCAGTCTCGTCTTTGTCAAGATTCACTACATCTAGTCCTAAAGTTCCATTCATAGAATCCAAGGAATAATTGAACTGGACTAAATATTCCATAAAAAATGATAATTCTTTAATACTTTGACTTGTATTGGATTAAGGATCGCGGCCCATAGCTGATAATTAAATGTTGGGCATCATGAAGTTGATGAAAGCACTTCTCTTTCTCAACTCCTCCCTCCCCTGTGGTTAAATACTTTGCTAATCACAATTTCATTCATCTCCACATATCCTACCTTTGATTTGTTATTTCAATGGTTGGGCCTGTTGGCCTTTGTTGCCAAATAAATGTATTAAAATTATTATATGTACACCATATTTGATAATGCTGTGTTCACTTCCGTGCCTGTGTCAATTAAAAATTGAAATAACTTGACGTCTTCCCAACGACGAATTTATACCTCGGAACTTCCTGTATCCTTAAAGGCACTACCTCTACTTCGGCTCCACCAAGTGAGAGTTTTCCACATTTCCGGAATGCTTCCTCTCTGCCGGATGTGTGCTGCTTTTCATTTGTCTTCTTTTATTCGGAGAAAGGAAGTTCTTTGCTTCGCAATTTGCACTCCTGCCATATTCATTGTGTGCTATACACTGCTTGCGGTGCCCATCAAATCTCACGTGTGAGGGCTGGCCTCTGCGTTTTAACTGCATATTTGGACAACGAGAAAAAGACTCTTTCTTTTCAACATTTGTGATCCTGTACTGATTGGCAAGAAACTCTATGTGCAATGTGAGATGGATTTCTCAAACCTTTCTGGTTTCCT
Organism: Eudiplozoon nipponicum; assembly: GCA_029291075.1. Lineage (NCBI taxonomy): Eukaryota > Metazoa > Platyhelminthes > Monogenea > Mazocraeidea > Diplozoidae > Eudiplozoon > Eudiplozoon nipponicum. The sequence goes on from JAQBSW010007074.1 coordinate 21,808, forward strand.
GCACTATGGACGAGACTGCAGTCACAGTATGTACATGTGGCTCTGGTTGACGATACATTCTACTCAGTCTTTCAAGTTTATTTGGACACCATAATTAAGGTGCGAAAACATTCTTTGTGACCCGAAATCGAGTTGGTGATTCAGCCACAAATATATGTTTTATTGTCTCCTGCAATATATCTTGCTCAAAGGCTATTGCGTATTTTCAAAAGTGAGTTTATTTCTCATCTACTACTAAAAAAATCTCGGTCATCTGTACAGTATGCTTGGTTGATATTTCCTTTGAATTCATTGACCAGAAGTGCAAAGGTGTTGTGCGGAGCGTCGCCCGTTAAAAATCTCCTAAATCCTGTCTGTTTTGGCTTTTGTGTTTTCGCGATTGTCATGCAGGCTGAGGCAAACCTATCGAGTGAGTCAGTATTCCTCTTTACTCGGAACAACATTCTTGCATGCTCAACACTTTCAATGCGGCTGTCTAGTCTGTAGACATGTTGGCAAATGATTTGTCTCGCTCTCTTTTTTACTGACACTGTCGCTAATTTTTCTAGATGCTCTTTTGTCGTCCTCTTTTATTTGCACATGCAACATAAGTGAGATATTTGTGACGATTAGCGCAATCGAGTTTATATATATGAATATATATGCATACATTTATGTATGAATGTACCTGTATATATATACATTTGTATGTATATATGTATGTTTGTATGTGTATATGAATGTAGGTATGAATATATATATATTTTACGCATACAAGCATGTACGCATGCATGTAAGTATACATTCATACAAGTATGTACGAATAAATGAATGTTTGTTTATATATATATATATATACATATATATACATATAAATATACATATATATATATATATGTACGCATATGTGTATGTATGTATGTACGTATATACGTATTCATGTTGGAATTTATGTATCTATTTATCTGTATATAATAATAAAAAATAGAAATATTTTATCGAATGATATAAAATTTAAAATGTATATAATATGGATTAGACCGATACTAGAATATTCTGGCGCTACTTGGAATCCATTAAAAAAGAGTTTGTCAAATAAGATAGAAACTGTAAGAAGAAAAGCTGTTAAACAAATTAGTCCTATCTCTTGCACTATATACGCCACTAAATTACAGTTTGTATCACTGCAAACTTTATGGTTTCTGAGAATGTGCAATTGCATAAAAGTTATCCATTTGAACTAGTGGACTGGAGCATGTATGAATACAATAAGAAAGATGCATGAAGTTGGAACTAGATCTGGAAATTTGTCAATATCTCCTCTTTTGGTGAGGAATGTTGCGGGCAAGTTATTCTCTTTTTCGAACATATAAAAAATTATAATCAATTGCCAAGGGGACTTAGAGAAAGGCCTCCATCCAAGATGTCTTATAAATTCTTATGTACTCAACTAGAAAAAATCTACAATCCTGCAGACATTTTTAATTTTGATTATGATAATACATTCTCATGGTTGAATAAAAGACTAGGATAATTGTGATCAGCAACATACCTTCTTCAGATTTTTATTTCTAAGTTTTGTAGATGTGGAGGAAGATAAATCCTCCGCCAAATGTAAAATAACATTAAGTGATAAATTTAAACCACCATGGCTGATTGTAACGAATTTCATTTAAAAATATTTTTTTCTTTTATTTTCCAGAACATTCTTTGTTTAAATACTTGACTTTGAATTGTGCGCCATTTTCAGTTTTTCGAGTGTCTCGCACCTCGACTGGTCATATCATCTTTTGGTCTGCTGCTATTTTAAACATTTTTTTCCAGTAAAACGAATACATATCAACAATATAATCCTGCTATAATTGTTTTATATTCTGTTATTGAAGCACACATAGAAGGGACGTTCTGGAACAGGTAATTTGATTATTCTGTTGTTCACGTATATCTCCTTCCAGATTATTTGTTCGGGAGTTTGAGCGAGACAACTTTCGCATTCCGATTGCCTAACATTAAGTGTCGATTTAATTATTAAACTAACCAGACATGGAGGCTGATATTAAATTTGAGGACACAAGTAGGTTAGTACAGGATATTGCGGATTTGAATTTAGCAGATGCGAATGGAAATATAAGCATATCAGACTCTACTGTAAATTTTAGGACTTCAAGCGATCTGGCATCTATGGGGTTCTCAGACACGAATAGGTTAGGAGCCTCTACAGTGTTATTAAAATTGAAATGTTATGCATTATATCATGATGTTAGTGAACAATACATAAAATCACTTGCTAGTCATGGTTCTAAATTTTTTTGCATAATGTTACACTCAATTATACTTTAATTTTTCCTATTTCGATGATGAATATATTACTCGTTACAGCCGAACTTTCTGATGTTGATATATTATACAGTACAACTAGTGAGATTTACTTATCTACATGAGACTAATTGCACATATTTATGTGATGTGATATCTTTTCTATGTTGTACATTTTCCAACATGAATATCTACTTGACGGGACATGTTTGGTTTGAATCAGTTAAAGATATTCTTTTCTATTCTATTCTATATATAAATATATATGCATGCATGATTGTATGATTGAACGTATATATATATATATATATATATATATATATATATATATATATATATATTATATTCTAATAATTAGGAAAACACAGAGGCGCATACGATGACAGAAGTCTCCAAACAATGTGAGCGTTAACACTGCAATCAACACTGGCGTTGTTACCACGTGAAAACTTTGCGCAACGAGGTGAAACGATCAACTATACTGGGAAAAATAGCACTTGCATATGTAACAGTGAACAATGCGTACAAATGGTTAATTCTCAAGCTATCAATACAATAATGACAAGATATCAGACATCACTTCGCAATACTGCGAGAATGACCATTACATGCAAACACGCATACACACAAACACAAACGCATACACACTCACCAACTAGTCAAAACAAGAAACAGCAGTAAAAACGAGTCAGATTTGTTACCACTAGTATAATCAATTGAAAACCCAAAATGTATAAATATGTATGATTGTATAAGAGATGATTAGTATTCACGAAATAAATGGCCTTTATCCACTTTGTTATTTGTGTTTTCCTAATTATAAGAATACTGTGGTAAATTAAAAAGGAATGGACATCATAAAGATTATCAAAGAGCGGGGTCAGCCTTTTACCCGCAAGGAACTAAACACTTACATTGCCGCCAACTGTACGTGTTCCAAACTTCTAGAAAGAATTATGTTCTTCAAATCGTGTTTAGAATCAGATGCTGTGCCAAAACGATTCCTCAAGCAATGCAGAAGAAATAACCAAAAACCGACGAATAAACTTATAAGTCGCTTATTGCTCAACGGTATCGAGGACAACCAATCAAAACTGCAAGATGCTGAGAGCATCATTCAATCTCTGGGTTGTCAAATTGCAAGACTGAACGACGGCGAATACACTGCTTTCACAAAGAAGATAGAAACACTGATGAAAATAACAGCGGACAAAGAAACCAAGGACCTCACGAGAGACCTGGACAAATTTCCTACGCAATCAAAATTTCCTACGAACCCAGACGCTTTTATTCACAATTATTCAAAAGTGATCTTGTCAAAACACCAGAAAGAATTACTCTCCTTAGGAGCAAAATTCTGCGTAGTCAAGAAAAACCTAAGTGAACGTGACATTATTGACATTCAGGCTGGAACGGAAAATTTCTACAATGACTTAACGAAAGACACCGCCCCACATGCATTCAATGGACAAGGACTAAAAGCTGAGATAGTAAGCGCACTAGAACAATACAAGAAGGAATTCAAAGGCAGCCAAATCATCACAAAACAGCACATAGACGAACTCAGAAAACTCCAATCAGACAAATCCATACGACTTGCCACACCCGACAAAGGATCAGGAATTGTTATACTTGAAGCCGACGCTTACAGGAAGGCCATGAACGATATAATAAATGACCAATCTAAATTTAAGCATGACATCAAACAGAAAGATGATTCAACGAACATCGAATCAAGAATTAATGCAATTTTGAAAAAGATGGAAAAACATGTTCTAACATCGGTGGCTGACTCCGAGATTAGATCAAAACTCACAGAAGACATCCAAAAAGCAAAACCAGTCGGAACAAACACCGCAAGATTGTACGGCAAGCCAAAAACTCATAAAGCCATGACAGCCTCAGGAGCTCCTTCGATGCGGCCCATTATGTCAATGATCAATGCTCCACAACATAAACCAGCCAAATTTCTCTGCAAACTACTTGAACCAATACGGAGCATCATAAACGCTAACACTATCAAGGACTCCATCGAACTAGCAAATGAATTGAAGGGGAAGAACATCCTACAGAATAAAATGGTCTCGCTTGACGTCGCATCCTTATTTACAAACATATCACTGGATAAGACAACGGAGATCTTGTGTGACCTCATCAATCATGAGTTTTTTTACTACTCTATAGACACCAATGACATCAAAGACCTCATATTAGCATGTACTAAAAACGTGCAATTTACATTCGAAGGAATATACTACCGTCAGATCAATGGTGTAGCTATGGGAAGTTGCATCGCACCCCTCCTGGCAGATGTATACATGTATCACCTGGAAAAAACGAGCCTAAAAGGTATAATTGACCAGTGCGCACTCTACAAAAGGTATGTAGATGATATCTTGTTGTTCATCTCAGAAGCAGCAGACCCTTCCGAAATCCTCAAACAAGCAAATGGAGTCGATCCAGACATCAATATCACTCTCGAGGTAGAGAAAGACGACAGTTTTCCCTTCCTTGACATCAAACTCACTCGAGAAGCAAACGGAGATTTGACACTGGCCAAAATCCACTTTCACCAGACAATAAATTCACTACAATAGTAGTGTGCCAAAATCCCACAAAAGAAACTTAGTAAACAACCTAGCAAACAGAATCAGGAAGATCTGCTCTGAACACAAGATTGAGGAAGAACTGGGCTACCTCAGGAAAATTTTGCTAATGAACAACTACCCAGAGCGTTTCATTGATGTCAACATCAGACCACGGCAGATTCGTACTAGAGAGGATACCGGCAAGCAGGTTTTCCTAAACTTACCATTTAGAGGCGACGTACCAGCCTCAATAATTGCACGGCGGCTGAATAGAATAACTAAGGACAACTTTCCCAGTGTTAAAGTTAATATGACATTTAGTACACAGAGAATCATGAGGTTGGATGCCAAAGATCAATTGCCAATTCTCTCCAAATCATTCATAGTCTACAAATTCTCATGTATGTGCGGTAGCACATATATCGGACGTACGAAGAAGCAATTGATAAGCAGAATCCAGCAACATTTGCCACAGAAATTGATTAACAAAGGCTTGCCACCGTCAGGAAAATCAGCTATTTCCGATCATATATTGGCAACGGGGCACCCTGTCAATTCGACCAATTTCACAATTCTACATAAAGCAAAAACATAAAAATTATTATTTATCTACGAAGCACTTTACATAAAACAACAAGCACCTGACCTTAATATTCAAAAGTTTCATCAACATGATATTCTTATCGACTGGCCAAGAATAACAAAATTCAACAACAATCTACTAGTATCCAGCCAAGAACAAACAGGCCCTCGACTAGAATCAACAAACGTACAATCGGATTGGCAACAAACTGAAGTGGAAATAACAGAGGCGCATACGATGACAGAAGTCTCCAAACAATGTGAGCGTTTAACACTGCAATCAACACTGGCGTTGTTACCACGTGAAAACTTTGCGCAACGAGGTGAAACGATCAACTATACTGGGAAAAATAGCACTTGTATATGTAACAGTGAACAATGCGCACAAATGGTTAATTCTCAAGCTATCAAAACAATAATGACAAGATATCAGATATCACTTCGCAATACTGCGAGAATGACCTTTACATGCAAACACGCATACACATTCACCGCAACTAGTCAAAACAAGAAACAGCAGTAAAAACGAGTCAGATTTGTTACCACTAGCATAATCAATTGAAAACCCAAAATGTATAAATATGTATGATTGTATAAGAGATGATTAGTATTCACGAAATAAATGGCCTTTATCCACTTTGTTATTTGTGTTTTCCTAATTATAAGAATTGTGTAAATTAAAAAGGAATGGACATCATATATATATATATATATATATATATATATATATATATATATATATATATATATATATATATATAATACGTATTACGCATGTGTGAAAGTATATGTTTGTATGAATGCAAGTATGTTTGTATGTGCATATGTTTTTATGTATGTATGTATGTGTATATGTGTATATGTATGTGAGAATGTATATTTATGACGCATGTATGCAAGTAAATATAAATCTAAGTATGTATGAATGCATGTATGTATGAATAAATGGATATTTGTATATTTGTACGTATATATTTATGTATGTATTTATGCTTATATATATATATATATATATATATATATATATATATATATATATATATATATATATATCTCTACTGTATATATATTTTATGTTAACTTGTATTATTGTATGTATGTATGTACGTTTTTATGTGTACATCTTTTTTTCTGTTTATGTATGTATGCTGCAAGTGTAAACAAAATTATGAATAAATACATATTTCCAGGTAAACCAAATTTTATTGCGCTAAATCTCCATCAAAATGTTATTGACGAAATCATTAGTGCGACTTTTTGATGTATCAGCAGGAGTTCCCCATCAGTATTCCTTTGCAAAAAATTCATGTACCGATATAGGCTTTATTTTGCTTTTGCAATTAAATCTGTCTTGCATGAAATTCTGCTGAAAATGATAATGTAGTTAAAATGTCACAATAAATGCACTTTTTCAGATAACTTAGGATTAATATTGGTTGCCACTTGTTCTGTTAATAGTAGATACTTTTTAAGCGTATTCAGAGTTGCATAAACTCTTAATTGTGTAATATTTTAATTAGAAAGTACAAAAATATATCCTTGCTACCAATTGTTTATGTCGCACTGTATAACGTTATGTAATCAATTTTTACTGAGATGTTAATATCGCCATTTATTGAGAGCATTGTTTCTATTCATGCATGTATTTTGCTCTTACATTCGTGTTTCTGCTCTGTTACACAATTTATACGTAATTTTCATCATAGATTAGTCTTTTGATTGCAATTCAAATTTACCTACAATTTACTGTGCAGTCTTTCACCAAACCATTCGAAAGTAAATTGCACGCAGCGGTTATAACATCCTCGAACTGCAAGTATGTATTAGGTGTTGCGAACCTAGTAACAAATAAGTTCAGTTGTGACCAGAAGGATAAACCAAAGACAGCATGAACGGAAAGTACCACCTCATGCACATTCGTTTCGTGCTTACTGACGACTCATCAGTAGGGGCCGGTATTACGCCCTTTATCCACTATATGTTTGGGTGAAGAATGTGGGATAATGGGACGGTACAATCTCCTAGACGAATGTGTTAACCTGCAGTAGTGAAGCTGACATCATATATATATATATATATATATATATATTATATATATATATATATATATAGTGGTTAAAGGGCGTAATACCGGCTCCTACTGATGAGTCGCCAGTAAGCACGAAACGAATGTGCATGAGATTATACTTTCCGTTCATGCTGCCTTTGGTTTATCCTTCTGGTCACAACTGAACTAATTTGTTACTAGGTTCGCAGCATCTAATACGTACTTGCATATATATTAGCTCTCCGCAACAAACAGTATTTAACTGTTATCCTCGAACTGCGTTGCACCAAATGGAAAGTTAAACTGGCGCGAGCGGAATATTGGTTTATTTTCTTCTGCTGATCGATCTGGGGCTCCATACCGTTCTTTTTGCGGCTGCCTCACGTCATGGAAGGTTTACTTTAAAATATTTACTGAAAATTCCGAGTATTGTAAACACTTTCCTGCGTATTCCGTGCACTTTTTCCATGTTTCTATCGAATTACCTACCTCTCAGAAATTCAATAGAATACATTCTGGGCCTAGTGATCTTGATATCTTCCAACATCTGGTACTGTTTTGCTCATTCATCTACCGCGAGACTGCGTCTCGGACAATAAAACATATTCCTAACTGGTCATGCTGTGGCCTTTCGGTGGGATCTCATGGGCATAGAGAAGCTGTTTGCTTCTTAACCTTATCTCCGTCAGCAAATAGGATTTCTGTTATGACGCATTGAGTTTCGCGCAGAGAATAAGTCGATTTTGAATTGGATTAAAAATAAATCCATTATCTACATTTACTCCGGGGAGTTGAATGAAAGAACACGTTATAGTTCTCGCATAAGTTTTATTTCAGCCTACTTTATTTAATTATAACTAAAATTGAGATATAAATCACTTTGATGATTATAAATTTATTGTAAAGCAATAATATAACACACAGTTAAAGAAAGTCATTTTTTCGCTATGGCTCAACTCGACCGTAATATCTGGTACTTAAAAAGTTAATTTTTTGGTAGTCAAGGCAGATAAAGTTGATATAAACATACAAACATACAACCAATAAGAGGAAGTGGAAAACTCAAATGTGGGGCACGCACAAAATACACACATACAACCAATTCACCAGTTCATATTTAAATAGCGAAAAAAACTTCTTTTGGTCAATTTGCTTTTATTCGCATTTTGCTTGAAGCTGTTTAGTTCTTAACCTTATCTCCGTGAGAAAATAGGATTTCTGTTATGAACCATTGAGTTTCGCGCAGAGAATAAAAGGGTTTTAAAAGGTATTCAAAATGAATACAGAATTCGCCGAAAATTTAATTAACGAGTAGGAAAACATCCGTCAGTTACATGTATTGACGCGTTTCGAACATCCATGATCCATAAGATTGATGATTACTTCACGCCAACTGGCTTGTGTTATAGAATTCTTACCAGCACCGGCGCAATCTTTAATTGTTTCGTTGTATTATCTATATAAAGGTGGCGAAAGTTAATGTTCGCGACTGCATAGAAACTGTGCAGTCGACATTTCCAGTCAAGTACAATTTATGCGAGACTGGTCGATGTGAGAGCCGCATTCTATTTGTGCTCTCCATAAACACGCACTGCGGTTTGATCCTTGATGGTCGGTTTGCCGTCGTACTCTGATGATGATCATGGATGGTCGAAACGCGTCAGTGCGTTATGTTATGTTTTTTCCACTACTGGCTAAATTCAATGCGATTGGCGTTAACTTCACGCTCGCAAACTAGATGTAAAGAATTATTACCACCACTCGCGCAATTTATTGATTGTTTAGTTGTATTACCAAAATCGATTTTTGACTTAATTATGCCGCAGGAGTAATCAAATCCCACCGCTAAAATAATAAGTTTTTCATTCATGAAATAATTACAGAAAACTATTCTGCGCATACCCATTGGCTAAAATTTAATAAATTACACTTCGTCTCGTACTCTGGTTGATAATTAGCTCTGATTATTTTATCTTCGTTCTTTACACATTGATAATACTGCGTAAAAGAATAACGTCTATAGATACTTCTATTATTGTTACTTACTTAATATTAATTTTGTATTATTTTTCAGTCGATTTTCAATTTAACGTGGTGATTCTTTTGTGATTTATTATCTAGATATATATTTAGAACTTTTCCGATCGATCTGATAGCTGATCTTCTATTGAAGTCTAGCTAGTTCCGACATGTAATCCAGCTCCGATTTGCAAGTTGTTCTTCGGTATTCTCTTCTTAACATAATTGAACGCGTGGTTAATCCTGCATACATAAATCTATTATCTTAGCAAGTAACTTTGCCCATCTTCCATGTATTTCCGGTTTCTATTATATTTTTTCGGCTGGGTAGCTTGCTGTCTCATGCGAGTAGATTCGAATAACTTTCAGATGCCAAATTTTTCTGCTAATGTCCGAAATTTTCAACAACATTTATCAATAAGCGTGGATAACGATGAAGTGAGTAGTAAATCTTGTTACTCGATGGACATAAAATCGCCAAATGTCGCTGAAGTGGAAACGGCTTTCAATTTAAGCGTGTCCGCAGATCCGCTGGAATCAATAATTTCCTCGCAATTTTTAAGAGTTCGTTGTCCTGAAGATTCATAAATGTCTCTTTGATCTTATACTTAAAATCTAAATGAAGAATCTGTCCGAAATGAGCAAAAAATGCTATTTCGGTACCCAGTTATAAGATAGAAATCATAAATTTGCCAACTACCATTTTGTCAGTTTGCCCTTTGCTGCGTTAAAAGTGGCCACTTTTATTATTTTAAAGGGATTCAATAGACGAGATGAACGAAAAAGGCCACAAGTGGCGGAGATCTCTCGGTAAACGGAATTCATGGACCAAATTCGTGCACTACGTCGCATTCCCATGTTATGACAGTGGTAGCAGCTGTCCACCATCATTGCTTTCTGGACAATTTAGCGGTTTTGGATTCGTCGCGTTGCGAAATATTAAAGCGAGCTTTGATTTCATGATGGCACTTCGACAAACTAATTTAATAAATCAAAGCCCTTTTGATATATATATATATAAATAGACATGTATATATTTATGTATGTAATTACGTATTCACGTATGAATGTACATTTTTATGTATACTACTTTTTATGTATTTATGTATGTGTGAATGCAAGTGTATAAAGAACTATGAATGAATACGTGTTTCTAGGTAAACCAAATTTACCTGCGCCAAATCTACATCAAAATGTTATTGACGACTTCACTGCTTTCGTGCGACTTTTTGATGTATTAGCAAAAGTTCCCAATCAGTATTTCTTTGCTACAATTTTAGGTGCCGGTATAGGCCTACTTTTAATTATGCAATTAAATCAGTCTCGCATGAAATATTGCTGAAAATGATATTGTTGTCCAAATGTCGTAATAATCGCTCTTTTTCAGATAGCTTAATAATAATTTTGGTTGCCACTTCTTTCGTTAATAACAGTGTGATTGTTTAGCGAATTCAAATTTGAATGAAATCTTGATTGTGTAATATTTTCATCAGAAATTACAAAAATATTTCCTTGCTATCAATTGCTTCTGTCACACTGTATAATGTTATGTAATCATTTTTTACTAAGATGTCAATATCGCTGTTTAAATACGACATTTTTTCTATTCATTAATGCATTTTACTCTTACATTCATGTTTCTGCCCTGTTACGCAATTTATTCGTAATTTTCATCATAGATTAGCCTTTTAATCTTAATTCAAAGCTACCTACAATTTTCTGTGCAGTCTATCACCAAATCATTCGAAAGTCAATTGTACGCAGAGGTTATAACATCCTCGAACTGCGTTGCACCTTATATAAAGTACACCGAGCGGTTGCAGAATATTCGTTGATTTTCTGCTGTTGATCGGTCTGGGACTCCATGCCTTTCTATGCATCCTTTGCGGCTGCCTCACACCATGGAAGGTTCACCCAAGAATATTTACTGAAAATTTCGAATATCTTAGCCACTTTCATGCATATTCCGTGCAATATACTCATTTTTATATCGAAATGCCTACCGCGCAGAATTTTAATAGAATAAATTCTGAGCCTAGTGATCTTGATTAATTCCAACCTCTGGCACACTTTTACTCATCCATCTACCGCGTGTCCCGATGATGAACATAGAAGATCGAATGGCGTCAATACATGTGACCGACAGTAGTTGTGCTGTGGTTTGCGATTTGTTAGGTAAAGCGGGATTGGTGTTTATATGAAGCTCGCAAACTTGATTTAAATAATTTATTGAATTTATTTTAAGAAATATTCAGCATCCTTTTGGCTTCTATAGGCCAAACCTTTATCATCAACATAATAGTTGTATAGTTTCACATCATATAATAGTTTAGTGTTTCTTCGTTCCAACATGTGCATAATAATATTGGCAACGATATGAGCCAAAGGGAACACATTCATAGACCATCTCTTTGACTGTATAGACATTGAAAATTAATTGAACATCTGAAAAAAACACAAACAAATAAGCCTATATAATTGCGCATCACTCAACAAAATCAAAAATTGTTAACGATCAGTCTGTCTAACTTTCCAGAAAATTTAAAAGGATCCTTCAAGTTGTCCTAAAATAAATGATATTCTATGGGCTTCTTTCGTCTCGAACTGTTTTATAAAACATCTGATATGCCAAATGCGGTGTGAATGCATTAGTTATTGTCTTCATCCTCTCACTGCAGAAACGTGAATTCTTGGTGGCTTGATGCCTCTAACACTTTCATTTTCGGCCAATCATACGCTTTGCAGTATTCTTCCTTTATATTTCATTCAACTGGCAGAAAGCGGAACAAGCCAGTATTTATTAAATGTCAGCAATGTGTTTGAGGTTAAAGAAATTTTTGGCTAAATGTATGATCCGAGATTCTGTTCACCCAGAGTAGTTCAGATGACGCGTATTACCGAGTGCTTCTAGTTAATCAATACTACAAGATTTGAACTAACTTAATAATGTTGGCTTGAAGAGCAACCACATAACCAGACAACAATCAGACAAAACGCGTTATATCGTGCCACATTATTCTAAATTAAGCAACGAATTTGACTACTTTGCAACAGTTTAAATTGAGCCTTCTTATCCACTGCAGAGAGCAGTTTTTCATTTTCCACAAAATCGTTTGCCCACTTGAGAAATACAAATTAATTTTTCAGGATAGTCGATTCAGACTTTTACGACCATCTCGACTCAAACATTGTGCCGATAAGATTTGAAAGGTTGTTGCACAGTGCGAGCTTCGTATGATAATTTTCCGCGAGTTACGTTTGCGGGTTGTTGCTTTGCACTATCAGTTTCACAAAGATCCGATTGATCACCATTTTCAAGTATGCATCTTTTTTGTCTTGGATTGGGCTGAATGTGTGTCTCTCCCTTTCTTCCGAAGGCTTCAACATCGTTCATACAAACCATTCGAAATGTGATTTTAAACTAGCTTTGTTTACTGGCTACGTTTCGGGGCATTCTATTCAGTATCATCATCAAGCCTCTTTACACTGTTCAATACTCAAAATAGCAGATTTAAGCAAATATGGTAACCTCGTTCCGAAACCGTTCTATTTATATTTTATTTTTTTGACTCACCGATGTTTTTAAACGTAGAATTTTTCTCAGTAGGTAAACTCAATATATGCATATGCCTAGCGAACATGAAAAGCCTCACTCAACAAATAAATATATATATATATATATATATATATATATATATATATATATATATATATCCACATCTATCTGTAATTAGCAGATAATTTCCTAACTCAGTATAATTGCAGCTATCTCAAATTCATGGTATACATAGTCTCATCTCGTGTGCAAAGTGTTGTAGGGGAGAGAGAATGAATCGGACATTTTTGATATAACTGTACTGTTACAATATCACGGTAATCAAAGTTAAAATTTCAAAATTGATGAAACGAAAACCTTGAATGTCAAATACTGTGTTTTATTTTAACCCTAAAACTCTAATATATGCAATTGTATATAAGGTATTGCGCACCTAGTAACAAATTAGTTCAAATATTGCATATAAATATATGTCCATATAGAATAGAATAGAATACAATATTTTTATTTTGATTCAAATCACACATGTTCCATCAAATAGATAATAGTATTGGAATATTTACAATAAAAAAAGATAACAAATCACATAAATATGTGCAATTAGTCTCATACAGATAAGTAAATCTCTCTAATTATTCTTAACAATATATCAACATCAGAAAGGTCGTCTGTAAAATCACTGCATGCGTCATATAAAATGTATTATAGTTATTATGATATAGGAAAAAACGGTCTTATTAATTAATCGCATTTGTACAATAATTGATTATATAAAGAGTAATAGATTCATTATCGAAATAGAAAAAATTAAGATTTAATTCGAAAGTAACATTATGCAAAAAATTCGAATCATGAATAGCAATTGATTGTATGCATTGTTAAATAACATGATATAATGCATAACATATCAAATTTAATTATACAGAACGGGGAAATATAATCTTTAGAAGATATGTTATTGATCACAATTATACTTGTCTTTTATTCAACCATGAAGAAGTATTATCATAATCAAAATTAAAAATATCAGCAGGATTATAGATTCTTTCTAGTTCAGTACATAAAAGTTTAAAAGACATCTAAGATGGAGGCCTTTCTCTTAGCCCTTTTGGCAATTGATTGGAAATTTTATCAATTTTCGAAAAAATAATAACTTCCCCGCAACATTCCCCACCAAAGCAGGAGATATCGTCAAATGTTCAGATCTAGTTCCAACTTCATGAATCTTTCTTATTGGATTCATATAGGCACCAGTCCACTGGTTCAAATGGAAAACTTTTTTGCAATAGCACATCCTACGAAATATATATACAAAATAAATCATTAAACATATAAGCACATATCGTAACACCATTATATATATATATATATATATATATATATATATATATGTATTCATAGTATTCAGTAACCCCACAGAATCCAACCCTTCCCTAACACTTCTATCGGAGCTTTTATCCTCGCTTCATTCGCAGCTTAGCTATATCGGTCTCAACCTAAAATCTCGTAGGACTTGTTTGATGAAACTCCCCTACGACCAATTCTGTTCTCTCCTGGATGCAATTTGTCCCCTTGATATTGAAATAATAGATTCGACCAAGCACCTTTGTATCTGATTTTCAAAATCTCTAGACTTCTCCCCACACCTTACACACTACATCCAATTTCTTCCAATGGGCCCGTTTGATCCGCTTCAGGACTTACAACCCCACTCTCAAATTCACGCTATTCAAGTTCTATGTCTTACTTCGCATTTCATACGCTAGCGAATTCTACTCTCCTCTCACTCTAGCCTCCTCGTGCGCCATCTAACAGATCTCGTCTAGATTTCTAAAGCGAGCCTTCTCTCACAGCCAGAATTATCGGAAACGCCTACTCCTGGCTAGCCTTCTTCCGCTATGGTTTACTATTCACTTACGTGTCATTTCTCTCGTTCTTAAGATCACAACTATCCAATCACAGACAAACTTCGCACACACAAGTCACCACTACGCCACACTCTCTAGCAACTTTTCAATCCAATCTAACCATATTCCCAATATATTTTGCAAAATCTATTCTTTTTCCAAAACCACTAGTGTTTTCAATGCTCTTCCCACTGAAATAATGCTCCTATCCCAGAACAATTTTAAAATGACGGCCCACATGTACTTCTTTGACAATTTTCTATGCGAGATCTCCGATTAGAAGCGCAATTGGTTCCCTCCTAAACAATAACACTTTTACCATCCCCATGCTATTCACTTGTTACTACTTTCAGAGGGTGAAGTCCCTTCTGGTTGGCCTCCAATTTCCACTTTTCCCCTCCGATTTTAAATTTCTTACTCTTGACTCTCTGATACCATTTATATTCTCATTTTTTTATTCTACCGTATCCAAGTAGTTAATACTTTACCACGTTTTGCTCATCTAATTATTTTCCTTTTTGTTTCAGCGAACGACCGGAGATTCGAAATGTTTACTGGATCACTCGACGGTATACATCGGACACTGATTCTCCCGCGTCTACCATCAGTCATAACCTCGCTCAATGGAAGCCAGTGAACACTGCACAAGACACAAACTTCAATCTAGTTGACTACATCCTAGTCAATACTACCCCAGAGAAATTCATTATCCATGACAAAGAACTTCGTCGGTCGACTTCTGCTACCGGTCCGCCATCGCCTTTCAACTCACACTTCATTTCTTCTGTCCAACACCAGCGAAACTCCGCTTTGATGCTCGGACCCTTCATATATTGTACTCCAGTTGATCCTATCTAGTCAAATGGAATCTCTCTATTTCACCAGATTGAACTATCATGAAGTTAATGAAAACACTTCTCTTCCTCAACTCCTTTCTTCCCTGTGGTTTGATACTTTGCTAGTCACAATTTTATTCATCTCCACATATCCTACCTTTGATTTGTTATTTAAATGGTTGGGCCTGTTGGCCTTTGTTGCCAAATAGATGTATTATATATATATATATATATATATATATACAATTATCAGCTATTAACCAGGAATATTTTATTATTTATTCATTTATTACGTTATTCACACCTTGTTTATATATAAATATTTAAAATACATACAGATATGTATGAAATCATATATGTAAATATAAACAACAGTGTGAGTCAAATATCTCTTTTCCGAAATATATATTAATTATTTTTCTATATACATGATAATTTAATCTAATTATTTACTTATTATAACAATATTTGAATCACCTTAAATAAATATATTGTAACACGCGGCTCTGCGTTACAACCCAACGATGTTCAATTTTGACAAATATAGTTCTCTTTAAGGTCAAATAATCTAACTCTGTTTTTACACAATATTTCTCTTAACTGTAATTTTAGAAACAATCTCTTTTAGTTTCAAGCAGTTTTAATTGAGATTTCTGGAACTGCAATTTTAATTGTAATTAATAGGGTTTTGTTCAATAAATATACACACCCGCGCGCAATACGCAGGGAGCATGCGGTGGATTATAGTGAATATGTGGTTCGATAGTTTTTTCTTTGCATTCAGATATGATTTCACGCATCAGGACGTCAGATGTTCCTCAATCACATTCACAAATTCTATTATTCAATGGATTATTATGATTAAATAATTTAAAAACCTAGCAAACAGTGGAATAATTATTTGTGATGTTTTTGAAGACCGTTTTTACACGATTTTTATCCATTCATCATCAGTAACAATATTTACCAGTGACTTTATTTTTATCATCATATATATTCAATCATTTACATATATTCATCACGATTCAGATGTTCGTGAATTGATTATTACTTGTGTTTACAATGTATTGTTTTTTTGCCGTCTAGAGCACAGCCCGTTTGTTTAACTGTGAATTGATAATTACTTGTGTATAAGACATTCAATTTTGTTGAAGATATATCGTTTTTTGCCGTCTAGAGCACGGTCAATTTGGACTAACTGTGATTTTTTTCTATGCAACATTGTGTGCAATATACTTATGATGATTCAACTTAGCCTTCTCACATCACCCATCGTGAAAAGGTCGGGGACTAATCCTAAGCACGGATCTCAACAGGAGCTACCAGATCTATGTAGGAATGGTATAGCATCACCAATTAGGTAGCTACCACGCAAATCTCTTGGATTAGCTAAAAAAACCGTTACAATATAACATTTTCCTCCTGTATATTGATATATATGTAAATATCTTTTAAGCTAACATGTATAAACACAATAATATGCGTATTTCTTCCATATTTCAAGCATCTACGTTTACGGATATTATACCGAAGCGAATCGATTGAGAATTGTTTAAACTAAGAATTAAACGAGATGATCCTCGATGATGCTCCTTTCTCTGGATCCATCATGTTAACTACCTCTTGATTTGAAGGACTCCCCTTCACCTGTAGCTCAACAAGCGAGATCATTCCCACACAACAAGCGCAGTCTTTACCGCGTTTTCGTGGCAGACCACGCCGCATAAAGAACCCCAACAACGGCCATCCTCCTCCATTATCCAGGACCAGTAACAAATCTTTATGCCAAGTCGTTATCACGAACGGCGATAAGGTCCTGAAACCCACAAAACGTAAGACCACCTCGCCAGCCATCAATTCTTCCCCCACAACTTTCTCCTCCAAACTCACTGATACAACACAGGACAGTCGTGACGCTGCCTCCGTTCAGATCTTGTCCCCTCCTAACCTCACATCACTGCTCCCAAGTAATCCATCGAGCTCAGATAACTCGCCTACGTCCTGTTTTCAAATCCTCAAATTACCTCACACGCCTGATAAAAGCAAGACTAAGGAAATCCAAATCGATGCTGACCACTCCATTCTTGTGAACAAGCGGTCAGTTACCCGTATCAGCCCGATGCCTTGCTCCGGCCGTCAGCGGAAAGCACCTGACCGCTTCTCCTCCCCGGTCTAACGGATCCCTTTCAGCAATTCGTATCAATTATATATCGCTTGCGTCAAAAATCAAACAACTGCGAGCATTTTATACTCTAACTAGCTAGACTTGTGCTTTCTATTTGAAACGCTGCTGTCCTCTTCCGTTCATAGCGATGATCTTTTCCTCATCAATGGCTACACTTTCCTTCAAAGTGACAGAATGGCTGGTCGTGGGGGTGGTCTGGCTGCCTTTGTCCGTTTCTCTCTCATGCCCAACCGCCTGTCTACATTGAACTCGCTAGAATGAGAATTTGTTTCGTTCCAGCTGCTGATCCTAGACCAAAGCTTACCCGTTTTCGTTGTCTACAGACCCCCAAATCTCTCAATACTAGACGACACCCGTGGGGCTCAAATAATGTCCACTTTCCTCTCTCAACACTCGAATCAATACATCGTTGTGGGTGACCTTAACCTTCCTCTGGCCAACTGGCATAATATAACTACGGAAACACACCCGTTGATTTTGCTCTTTGCGGACGACCTACTAAGTCAATTTGTGCACTTCCCTACACGAGGTAACAACCAAAGTAGTGACCAATGTTCAGTCTCGGGAGATCTTCCCTAATTTCGACCACTGTCGGGTATCTTTTCTTATTGCTCTATTATCCTATATCCCTAAAGATAGCGTTCAGACTTTCAGGCGATTCACCAATTGGGAAGTGTTTTTTCGACTCTATGACGCAGTTAATTCTCCATCATTCAAGATATCAAATGCATAAAATCTAAACACCAATTTGATCAGTACGGTGTCTCTGTCAGGATGATTGAACTTCTAAGCTGGAATCTCCTTTCTCTGCTCGCCGATGTTTTCAACCGATGCCTTGAAACTACCTATCTTCCCCCAGAATGGCTTAATTCTACGATCTCTCCTATCCTAAAATATAGTACATCGTCAATCACTCCATTCAAATATCTCCGCCCTATTACTATCGTCCCTCAATTTACTAAAAAACTTCGAAAGGGTCTTGTATAACTTAATCTACATCATCAAGTCTCGAGATAACTTCTGCCTACTCGATGATCAGCATGGCTTCCTGAATGGCCGCTCCTCTTCCACGAACTTAGTCAGTGTCCTTGATCACTGTTACTCCTCTATCTCTTAAGGTCATGAATGCACTCTCCTCTTCCTATATGTTTCCAGGGCCTTTGATTCCTTGTCGTTCTCGGCAATTGAATCCGCCTTGTTAAGCAGCGGTTTTTACTGCGAAGTCCTTAATCTTATCAGTTATTATCTCCAACACCGTTACAAAACTTTAAAAGTTGGAAATAATCGCTCGAGGTCAGCCTTTATCCGATCTAGAGTTCCCTAGGTCTCTATTCTTGGTCCTATATTATTCAACCTAACACTTGTTCAAGTATTATATAAATTGTTTTGTCGGAGTGCCAGCTTCATATATTCCAACTCCGCGTTTTGCGTACGCGGGTAGTAACTTTGCACGGACAGTTTCACAAAGATCCGATTCATCACAATTTCCAATTTTGTTTTGTTTCTGGTCGGGTTGAGTTTGTATTCGTCCCAATGGAAATGCGGTTCTATCACAACTTTGTTTACTGGCGACGTTTCGGAAGTTGAATCCCACTTCCATCTTCAGGCCAATTAGTCTCCTTATATCCACAGCACAATACTCACAATAGCAGATTTAAGCAAATGTGGTAACCTCGTTCCAAAACCATTCTATTTATATATTTTTTGACTCAACACTAGTTTTAAACATAGAATTTGTCTCAGTAACTACACTCAATATATAACTATTTGTAATTAGCAGACCAATCCTTACCCCAGCTATCTCAAATTCCCGGTATACATAATATCATCTCGTGTGCATAATGTTGTAGGGGAGAGGGAAAGTATGGAACCTTTTTTTATCTGTTATAGCTGTATAACTACTATGTTACGGTAATCAAAATTCAAAACTGATAAAACCAAAAACCTTGACTTCAAATACTGTATTTTATTTAAAGCCGGGAACTCTAATGTATACAATGGTGTATGAGGTATAGCGCATATAGTAATAAATTAGTTCACATATGGAGCAGCAAGTTACTTAGATAGAAAGAGAGTGAATGTCAAGCGACGCTTAGGTGAAAGATTAAAGAGAAAGGTGAGAGTATGAGCAAAACTAAGGTTTTCAATACAATCATGGCTTACAAAGCAAAGTTGTTAACTCTTAGAAATTATTGCAGAATATATGCTCATATGACTAAAACAATCCATTATACCTATATACATATATATCTAAATATAATATCTGTAGCTTACCTTTATATATATATATATATATATATATATATATATATATATATATATACTCTTAAAGGGATACTTGCTATGTTAACCATAGCAGACACTTCTCTAGGACCAACGTATTATTCATTTATTAATATATTCACACCTTACATAAATATATAAAATATAAGCAACAGTGTGGGTCAAATGCCTCTAATCTAATGTACTATCTACTAACCCTTGCTGAATGTGTATACCATCTTCTGGAATATTTTATTGAGAAAGATAAGTATATAGGAATTGATTTTGGTATAGGTCATTTGCAATCAGTTTTCTATAAGCGAGGTTTTTTACTTAGGTTCCCACTAAACTCAGGTTCCGCAACCTCACATTTTCTGACCGTAGAAAATGCTTGATTAAATATTGGGCCCAATGATTTTTCTACCGATGTTGCATTCATTAAACCTTTTCCTTATTTTATTTCAATTGACTCTCTAATTAGTCTAGTTAATTTGTTGCGATTGCATAACGCGATGCGTTTACATCCCTCCCAGTCTACGTCATGACCCGTTTCCTTCGAATGCACAGCTAGGTCTGATCTTTGAATGTGTCCATATTTGCAGGCTGTCTTGTGTTCACCTCCACGAACATTTATAGGTGGCATAGTTTCGCCTATATACCTAAGATTACACTCTTTGCAAGGTATCGTATATACTCACGATTTCTCGATGGATTCTACTCTTTCTTTTTGGTTAGGTAGTTTATTGCCTATAGTAAGCGATTGTCTTAAAACTGTTTTAATATTGTATTTAGCTGCTATTATTCTAAATAAATAAATAATAATTTATTAGAAATATGCAAACGTATATATATATATATATAGAGAGAGTATATATATATATATATATATATATATATGAGAGATGGAGAGAAGTATATATATATATACATATATTAGAGATATTGCACTCACACTGTTGTTTATATTTATATATATATATATATATATATATATATATATGTTTTTTTAATATTGTATTATTATATATATTCTTTTGAAATGCGAGCTTTAAATAAAAGTCATTGTACCCTTCCTGTGTGCAAAAACAAAGAAATTTTATCAGATATAAGAAAATTTTCTTTCTCATGGTCTTCTCAAATATCTACTTATGAACATATCTTTATATATAAATTGGAAAGCAAAACAAGATAGAAATATGTGAACATAGAGAAAGTGTTGAAAACTGAAACCAATCAAATTGCGTGCGTCACATCCAGTTCAAGCTCAATGCTTGTACGTGCTTCTTCTGCTTACGTAAATCCGGCTGCAATTTGTTTATCCATAAGGCTTCGTATGTGGCTAGCTCCCTTTTGTTTTTGCATTTAGTAATTACTTTGAATGCTACGTCTGGAGAACATACATGCGATGTTTCGATGATGTGTTGCACAATAGCAGACGTGTATTCACCATTTGATTTAAAACAGACGTTTAAGTTGCAATGTTCTCTCATTCGAATAATTAACCGTCTGATTGCTGTTAAAGGCAAGTGTGTTACCCTAAATAAC